>JASTWK010000971.1:0-60737 GCA_030770225.1 Temnothorax unifasciatus | reverse complement strand
AATACATCCTTAATTATCCGATTAACGCAAAACAATAGGATAACATGCATGCAAGTTTAATTTATAAACGTGTAACGGCCTGACTTTATCGAACGCGGACGGGATTTCTGGATCAGGGGTTCGATGACAGGCCCAGAGACAATAATCAATGTGCAGTGTACAGATATCGTTTATTACGTTTACTCTAAATGCGGTGGTACATACAGACTCGGTATATTACAACGGTCGCCAGACCGGCGGAACTCGGCGTTACGCGCAAGCGCGGTGGGTCGCAACGGCCGTCCGGCTGCGGCGGGGCGCGGGAGGTGACGGCGGTCAGCGGTGTATCTGCACTCGGCTGGCTAGCGGGCGGATATCTTATCCCTCGCGGGGCTCGGTCAATTCGCAGATCGCGGTATATTACATCGGTAGCGGAACGCGGGACAGGGACAAGACTCGCGGTATAATACAACGGTAAGAACGGATCGCGGGACGGAGACGTGATTCGCGGTATAATGCAACGCGTATCGCGGTACAATACGATGGTCGCGGAACGCGGGACAGGGACGTGAATCGCGGGATAACACAACGGTATAGATGCGGGAGTACGGAGCGCGCTATATGCAGTGGACGCGAGTGCACATGCACTTCGTATCGGCGGGACGCGCGAACGTTTCGGATGGCGGTGTTCCGGCGATACGGGCGTGAGAACCCTCGCTGCGGGGCCGAGCACGCTCGACCGCGCCTGGCCGTAATCGTCGGCACGGAGGATGGCGTCGGGGACACTTGAGAACTCTCATTCGAGGCCCACACTCTGGACCTCGGTTTGCGTGTCGCCCTAGGAGCTTAGGAGAGGTTTTTCGGTCGGAACGGTGTCGGCGAAAAAGGTCTCGTCTCGTCGAGCGCGCCGGTTTATATATGCCGCTCGGTGCGGCGTGTTCGGCAGGAGGGGAGGCCGATCGTCAGGCGCGCCGTGCGGCGGCGGGAGCGGCGCGATCCGTGCTCCCCCCGTCGGCGCTCGTCGGCGTCGCGCGGGAAGGCACCGGTGCGGCGGTTTCCCGCGCACACGGTGCGTTTCAAACGTTTAAAAGGTGGGCGCACCGCGCCCTTGTCCTCGCCCGACGGAAGGTCGGTCGGGCGGCATCCGGCGGGTGGTAGCCGGGAACGATGCCTTGGTGTGAGGGGTGCATCGTTACACCACCACCCCCTTTTGAAGTGCCTGAATTGAGAGGCACAGGGTCCGGCTGGTTGTAGATGCCGGTCGGTCGGGTGATCGTTTACGCTGGTGGCTTCCGCGACTTGTCTTTCACCCAGCGGACGGAGCCGTCCCCGTTAAACCTTATGTGCCATCGTCGCTTCCCGATCGTATATTTATATTGTCGGGCGACGTGGTACGAGAAATGGGGCACCTCGATGATTATGCCGGGCTCGACCTCCACCGGGATCGGAGGCGATGGTATCGGCCCCATCACTCTCGCTGGCTGGAGCGTCGGTCGCGGTCGTCGGGGCCCCTCGGCCAGTGGTCGTGGGCGTCGTGGCGGCGGTGGCGGCGGGGCCAGCAGCCAGGCCTGCTTCGCCCGATTCGTCGCGTCGGACCTCTGTATAATCGTGCCGACTCGTGGCACGTTCCTCGGCGGGGCCGGTTCGGCTGGCGTCGGTGTTGGAGGCGCCGGGTCGGGTTCGCCCCGGTATAGGGTGGCCCATCCTTGCCCGATCCCGGGGTTGGCCGGATCGTACTCCTCGTCGTCCTCGCCGAGAATCTGGGCGATCTCCGTGAGGATGTCTCTCTCTTGCTTCGCTGCGTCGTCCGTCATAGCTGCGGTCGCTCTGACGATCGGCTCGCTTCCGTCTCGGTACGCCGGGCGTATTAGCGCTTGTTGTCATTTTTCGGCGGTTAACAGTGTTTTGGTTGCGGGTCGCGTCACAATGTTTCGTTCGACGACGTTCTCGTTTTGGCGCGCGTTTTCCGGCCGGATACGTTTGCACGGCGGTGGCGGTCGGTGCGAGCGCGTCCCCCCCCGCCGAGGTCCGGGCCAGGTACGTCGGGTGGTGTGTCGGCCGGGGCGCGCTTGAGATCCTGTACGTGTATGTGGCGGTACCATTTCCCCGAGCGGCTGCGGAGGTCCACGATGACGGGTGAAATAATGCGGCGGATTTCTAGCGGACCGATAAATTTCGGCGCGAGCTTGGCGTTAAACGCCGCTTCTTTGTTGGAAAGCGGGCGGTCCCGTTTCCATACCCATTCCCCGATACGCGGTCTCCACTCGCGGCGGCGGAGATTATAATGTTTCTCTTGGTGCTGGAACGCGCGGGCTAGCTGGATCTTCACTAGTTCGTAGGCTTCGGTTAGCCGGCGGTGCAGGTGGGTCGGCGGCGGGGTCTCGTCGCGCGGCGCGTCCTCCCCGGGGCGGCGTAATTCGCGGCCGTGGTTTAAAAATGCGGGCGTGTAGCCCGTCGCGTCGTGGGTTGCGGTATTATAGGCGAACTGGAGTTCTGGCAAGTGTTCGTCCCAGGCTCTGTGTTTTTTCGCGTATTGCGCGATCATTGTCTTGATTACGCGATTGGTGCGTTCCACGGGATTGCAGTGGGGCGCGTATGCTGGTGTAAAGCGGTGGCGGATCCCGCAGTCGGCGAGGAGTTTAGCGAGCTGTCGTGACTTTAACTGGGTGCCATTGTCCGACAGGATTTCGTCCGGGCATCCGTGTCGGAGGATAATAGCTTTCGGTCACGTGTTTTACGATGGCCGGCGCGGTGGCCCGTCGTAATGGCCGGAGCTCGACCCACTTCGTGAATCGGTCCCTGGATGTTGAGGAGCCAGATATGGCCGGCGGCGGACCGCGGGAGCGGGCCGACGAGGTCGAGAGTGACCTGCTGCCACGGGTGGCCGAGTGCGGTCGGGTGTAGTTGCCCGGCGGGCTTCTCCTGCGCCACCTTATGGGCGAGGCACGTCTGGCACTCGCGAACGTACCGGGCGATGTCGCGGAACATCCCGGGCCAATAATATCGGTGCGCGATTCTCGCGATGGTCTTCGCTATGCCGAGGTGGCCAGCGGTCGGTGCGTCGTGGTATTGCTCTAGGAGCGGTCCTCGTTGTTCTTTCGGTACGCATTCCTTCCATTGTTCGGCCGCGGGGTGTCCTTGAAATCCAGGCTGTGGAGCACGTGCTTCCACAGCCGGCCCCGGTCGATCCGGAAGTCCGGTACTTCGTGTGGCGCAGTTTCGGCCGTGTGCCACATGCGCGTATACCATGGGCACTTTGCTTTCGTGACGCTGAGGATTTCGGGTTGGCGGGATAATGCGTCGGCTACCTTGTTGAGCGCCCCTTTTCGGTATTTGATCTCGAAGTCATATTGTTGCAATTCGAATGACCATCGGCCCAACCGGCCGGACGGGGATTCTAGCTTTTGTAGCCATTTCAGTGACTGATGATCGGTGATCACCGTGAATCGGTACCCCTCGAGGTAGCCGCGCATCCGTCGGATTCCCCATATTACTGCCAGACACTCCAGCTCGGTCGCGCTATAATTCCGCTCGGCGTTGTTTAACGTGCGGCTGGCGTATGCGATAACGCGCTCGCCCTCGGGGAAGTATTGCGTCAGCACGGCCCCCAGGCCGTTGGTGCTGGCGTCGGTTTTGAAGGTGGAACTGCCGCGAGAAATCCGGGCACGCGAGGACTGGTGCGGTAGTCAAAACGGTTTTGAGAGCGGTGAACGCGGTGTGCTCGGCTTCCCCCCAATTCCACCGGGCTTGCTTCCGGGTCAAGGCGGTGAGCGGCGCGGCAAGGGTCGCGAAATCTTTGATGAAGCGGCGGTACCACGATGCGATCCCCAGAAACTGACGGACCTGACGAACGTTTTGCGGTGTGGGCCAGTTCGCGACGGCGCTAACCTTGTCTGGGTCGGTTCGGATGCCGTCTCGGTCGATGACGTGGCCGAGGTACTTAATCTGTGGGGCGCAAAATCGGCACTTCTCGGGGTTAATGCGGAGGTTGGCCGCGCGGAGCCGGCGGAAAACTTCGCGCATAATGCGAAGGTGTTCGTCAAACGTTTTGCTGATAATGACGATGTCGTCTAGATAAACGAAGACGTATGGTTCTAGGTCCGGGCCCAAAATGGCGTCGAGTAGTCGTTGAAAGGTGGCCGGTGCCGAATGCAGCCCGAACGGCATGACGGTAAACTGCATGAGCCCTCGGCCGGGGACGGTGAAGGCGGTCACGGGTCGGCTTCCTGGCGCGAGCGGTACCTGCCAATAGCCGTTTTTTAAGTCCAAGGTGGACAAGTAGCGGGCCCCCCGTAATTTGTCCAGCGTTGCGGTGATTTGCGGCATGGGATATGCGTCCTTTTCGGTGAGCTCGTTGACTAGGCGAAAGTCAATGCAGAATCGGGGTTTGCCGTCTTCTTTCGCACAATGACGATCGGTGAGCTCCACGCGCTGTGAGACGGTTCAATGATGCCGTCGCGGAGCATCTTGTCGACTTCTGCATCGATGATTGCCTGCATCGCGGGGTTCCGCGGCCGATAACGTTGCTTAACCGGTCGGTCGGTTTTAACGCGGATCACGTGCTCCCCGCGGTTAGTGGGTCCCTGCACGGCCTCGAACTTCGCGAGCTCGACGGCCAGGAAGCGGCGGAGGCGCTCCTCCTCTGTCATCTCGCTACCCTCGGACGCGTGTTCGACGGCGGCGGTTCGCGCGTTGGCGTCGAGCGGGCCCGGCGGCAATATGGCGAAGTCCAGCTTCGCCCACAGGTCTACGCCTATCAGCACGTCGCAGTCTAGTGCTGGCATGATTTGAAAACGGTGCCAGAACATTCGTCCCTGCACGGTGAGGGGAAAGGTGATCGTACCCGGGATAGACGTGCTCGATCCGTCGGCGAGATGCACCTGGCCGTTGACCGGCTGGATCGGGAAATCGCGGGATATCCTGTCGGCTGTTTGCGCGTTGATAAACGACGCTTCGGATCCGGTATCCAGGAGTGCCTCGTACGGCTGCTTTGATGCTATCACGGTCAGGTGCGGACGCGGGGTATACATTATTCGGAGGACCGGGGGGCGGCCGCTTCGTCCCCGGCCCGAACGGCATTTCCCGGCGGCGGGTGGCAATCCTTCGTGAAGACGCCATCCCTGCCGCATTGGGAGCAGAACCGGCGCGGAGGTCGGCGGCAGTCGAACCGGGTGTGCCCTCTCTGTTTGCACCGCCAGCAACACTCGCGGCGATCGTATGCTGCGGCGGCAACCGCGGGCTGCGGGGCGGCGGTTTGTCGGGCGCGCGTCTGCTCTTCGATGTGTTCGAATTCCTCCGCCAGGCGTAGTATGTCTCGCGTGCGTGTTACGGCGTCGCGACGGATGTACATTTGATAACGCGGGTGCATATTATCATAGATCGCGTCGACTTGCTCTTCCTCCGTGAACCCGGTGGCCCGTCGCATCATCGTCAGCATATCCGTCGCGAACTTTCGGTACGGTTCGTCCGGTTTTTGCAGGCGCGTTTGTATCTCGCGGACCAGCTTGGCGCGGTATCGGCGCGGCAGGTAGTATTCGCGGAAGTCGGCACAGAAGTCTTCCCACCCCCGCCAGTTAACTCGGTTGTTCCGGCACCACAGTAGGGCGTCGCCTTTAAACATCTCCGGTAGCCCCAGTAGCAATTGCGCGCCGGAATATTGGTACGCGCTTTTTAGTTCTTCGAGCCGCTCGAGGAAAGCCACGGGGTCTTTGCCGTCGAAATGGCACCCCCATTTTCGTATCTGGTCCATGACCTGGGCAGGGGTTTCGTGGGGGCGGTCACCCGTGGTCGTACGAAACGGGTCGAATGGCGGCGGCGTGTAAAACGGTACGTTTGGTGACGCTGGCGGACGCGTGTCGGGGACCTGTACGCGGAGGTTTTCCGCTGGGTTTACGGTGATCGTGGGTGCGGCCGGCGTCTGTCCGCCCCCCGCGGCGGTGGATTGCACCGTTTCCGGGTGCTCGGTCACATAAGCGCTTAAGCGGCGGCGTAGCTCGTCGACCGAGCCGTCGGGGTCTAGTTCGAGCCGTTCGAGTTCTACGATGAGCTGGCTCTTCGATAACGCGTATATCCACGCCTTCGGCATGATGCGCCTTGATTACTGTCTCTCGGAACGGATCAAAACGGTCCCTGTTCGGGCGCCATGTAACGGCCTGACTTTATCGAACGCGGACGGGATTTCTGGATCAGGGGTTCAATGACAGGCCCAGAGACAATAATCAATGTGCAGTGTACAGATATCGTTTATTACGTTTACTCTAAATGCGGTGGTACATACAGACTCGGTATATTACAACGGTCGCCAGACCGGCGGAACTCGGCGTTACGCGCAAGCGCGGTGGGTCGCAACGGCCGTCCGGCTGCGGCGGGGCGCGGGAGGTGACGGCGGTCAGCGGTGTATCTGCACTCGGCTGGCTAGCGGGCGGATATCTTATCCCTCGCGGGGCTCGGTCAATTCGCAGATCGCGGTATATTACATCGGTAGCGGAACGCGGGACAGGGACAAGACTCGCGGTATAATACAACGGTAAGAACGGATCGCGGGACGGAGACGTGATTCGCGGTATAATGCAACGCGTATCGCGGTACAATACGATGGTCGCGGAACGCGGGACAGGGACGTGAATCGCGGGATAACACAATGGTATAGATGCGGGAGTACGGAGCGCGCTATATGCAGTGGACGCGAGTGCACATGCACTTCGTATCGGCGGGACGCGCGAACGTTTCGGATGGCGGTGTTCCGGCGATACGGGCGTGAGAACCCTCGCTGCGGGGCCGAGCACGCTCGACCGCGCCTGGCCGTAATCGTCGGCACGGAGGATGGCGTCGGGGACACTTGAGAACTCTCATTCGAGGCCCACACTCTGGACCTCGGTTTGCGTGTCGCCCTAGGAGCTTAGGAGAGGTTTTTCGGTCGGAACGGTGTCGGCGAAAAAGGTCTCGTCTCGTCGAGCGCGCCGGTTTATATATGCCGCTCGGTGCGGCGTGTTCGGCAGGAGGGGAGGCCGATCGTCAGGCGCGCCGCGCGGCGGCGGGAGCGGCGCGATCCGTGCTCCCCCCGTCGGCGCTCGTCGGCGTCGCGCGGGAAGGCACCGGTGCGGCGGTTTCCCGCGCACACGGTGCGTTTCAAACGTTTAAAAGGTGGGCGCACCGCGCCCTTGTCCTCGCCCGACGGAAGGTCGGTCGGGCGGCATCCGGCGGGTGGTAGCCGGGAACGATGCCTTGGTGTGAGGGGTGCATCGTTACAAACGATTTGTGTATTTGACTTCTAGCGAATCTATAAATTTTGCAACACGATATCAATTTCAATACATTTTCAAAAATAAGAAAGCGTGAGTTATAAAACCATGTTTCTTAAGATTGCCGAATGTATTAGTTAGCTCCTCTTTCTTCACCGCAATCGAGCTCGAGTTGTCTGCGATCTTTTTCAGCGGCCCGATGAAAGGCTTAAAGTGCGTGTCCAACTCAATGTCCTTCTCGATCTTACCGGTCTTCAAAGCGCGAAGTTTCTTGCGAATCGAATCACTCGTTTTCGCGATATCTTTCACGATCTTCTCGCGTTTGCGAATATTCACGCTCCCGTCGATCGCAGCCATCGCGGGAGAAAAAAAGCAGAGCGTCGATCGCTAACGTTTCACCTCCGACGACGTATCGGCGACGACTGACCGCTTTTGCGGTATCGCGAACACGAGTGATTCGATTCGCAAGAAACTTCGCGCTTTGAAGACCGGTAAGATCGAGAAGGACATTGAGTTGGACACGCACTTTAAGCCTCTCATCGGGCCGCTGAAAAAGATCGCAGACAACTCGAGCTCGATAGCGGTGAAGAAAGAGGAGCTAACTAATACATTCGGCAATCTTAAGAAACATGGTTTTATAACTCACGCTTTCTTATTTTTGAAAATGTATTGAAATTGATATCGTGTTGCAAAATTTATAGATTCGCTAGAAGTCAAATACACAAATCGTTTATAAATTAAACTTGCATGCATGTTATCCTATTGTTTTGCGTTAATCGGATAATTAAGGACTGCTATTTAGTTAAAGTGAATAAATGTTTTTACCTTTTTTTTTAAATCTTATTCAAACCCGAAATCTTCGGCGCCGTTTGGAAGAAGTAGATGTTTACAACCCTCTTATTTACGCCAGACATCTTTTCGATGCCAGACAGACATCCGCGACGATGAAGGAAGCGGTCGGAAGAAAAGTTTGTGGATTTAAGATCGTTGGACGAATAAACGAGCTCGATAATCGTTGACGGTTCCGACGATGGCTCAGGAAACAGCTGTCGTTAGGGTCATTCGGAGTTGAATTTTCTCCGCGGATTTATCGAGTTTAGCGAAGCGCCGCTCAAGTCTCGCCACGATTTCTCGCTAAGGAGCTGTATATCATTCGCTCGTTTCCCGAGAACCTGGCGCGATCTCACTGCTACGCCAACAGATCTGCTTTGACCTCTTCTCAAGGTACAACGGCTCGTTCTCGTTCGCGAGTGCTGCTTTGATCATCGGCAGGCCTGCGCGGATATATAATTTCAAGTCATCCCCGGCACTTATCTTTCTTCGATTTCAAATGGAAATCCGTTCTCGGTATCGTGTTAAGCACCGTAATTATTGCGGAACGCGCGATCCGACCGAGCGATAAATACGGCGCTCCGGAGCGGCGGCGCCCGCGATGCCTTTTTCATCGTTTTCGCGACCGGCGCGGGCGCGGGTTTATTCCGCAACAGCTGTATCGCGAGTTACGGACTCGATCCCGCGTACTACTACACTTTGCCAGGCTTCACATGGGACGCTATGTTGAAACATACTCGCGTAAATTTCGAACTGCTGACCGACATTGACATGGTCATGTTCATCGAACGCGGTATACGCGGTGGTCTGAGTCAATGTTCCGGCAGATACGCGCAGGCCAACAACAAGTACATGCAGTTGTACGATTCATCGAAACCCTCGTCCTATTTGATGTACTTCGATGTCAACAATTTGTACGGTTGGGCAATGTGTCAGCCACTGCCCTACGCGGAGTTTCGATGGGTCGAAGACGCGTCAAATTTCGACTTTAACGCGATCGCTTTGGATTCGCTTACGGGCTACATTCTCGAGGTCGACCTAGAGTATCCGCAGGATAAACATGACGCGCACACTGACCTACCGTTCTGCCCGACACGCGATAAACCGCCCGGAAAACAACAAACTAAACTTCTCGCCACCCTGCATGATAAGAAGCGTTACGTCATCCATTATCGCAATCTGCAGCAGTGCACGCGCCACGGCCTTCGCGTCACAAAGATACATCGCGTATTGCAATTCGCTCAATCTGCGTGGCTCCGCACTTACATCGAGCTCAATACGAAATTTAGAACACTGGCCAAGAACGATTTTGAGAAAAATTTATATAAATTGATGAATAACGCAGTTTTCGGAAAAACGATGGAGAACGTACGCAATCACGTCGACGTAAAATTACTGACAAAGTGGGACGGACAATACGGCGCGGAGGCACTGATCTCGAAACCAAACTTCCACAGCCGGAGCGTGTTTTCGGAAAATCTGATAGCCGTCGAACTGCGAAAACTCGAGGTTAAATTCGATAAACCGATCTACGTCGGCATGTGCATTCTCGACGTATCGAAAGTCTGCTTGTACGAATTTCATCACGAGTACATGTCTCCCCTGTACCGCGACTCGTGCAGAATTATGTATACCGATACGGACAGCCTTATATATCATATCGAGTGCGACGACGCGTATGAGAACATGAAACGTGATATAATCAGGTTCGACACGAGTGATTACGCGGTAGATAACGCTTATGGTATGCCGCTCGTGAATAAAAAAGTGCCGGGCTTGATGAAGGACGAGAATAACGGCGCAATCATGACCGAATTCGTCGGACTCAGGGCGAAGATGTACGCCTTGCGAGTGGATGGTAAAAAAGATTGTAAAAAAGCTAAAGGTGTGAAGAGCAACGTCGTAGCGCGTACTATAACGTTCGAGGATTACACGAGATGTTTGAACGATGAGATCGAAATGACGCGACGGCAGTCCTGTATACGATCGAAAATGCACGAAGTATACACTATCTGCGAAACGAAAATCGCTCTGAGTCCATACGATGATAAGCGATACATAGTTCCGAATTCGACAGATACGTTGCCCTGGGGGCATTTCAGAATATAACATAATGTACATACATATGTAATGTATGTACGTATGTATATATGTATGTAATGTATGTAGTAATATAACGTGATATATATATGTATGTATGTAACGTAATATAATGTAGTAGTATAACATGATATATATGTATGTATTATAATGTATGTATATATGTATGTAATGTACGTAGTAGTATGTATGTAGTAGTATAACACATGTATGTAATGTATGTAGGTATGTATTATAATGTAACGTATGTATTATGTTAATGGAAGGATATTATTAAAGATATCGTACATGTATTTGGTATTTAATATTATTTATTATATACTTTATATGTATTACATATTTCAGATACTTTATACGTATCATTTTTATATTAAGAATAAAATACAGTTTGCACGAATTAAATAACATTGTTCTTGTGTATCCATGAATTGTGCGATCCGTCGAATCCCAGCCATTTCACGTAAACCTCGTCGCCTCTCCTGCGCAGTACTTTCTCCACGAGATACACGCCAGGATAAGTCGCGCGATGCAACTCGTGCTCGTAGAACGCTCCGGCGACGGATTTTCCAAGATAGTCCTCGAGTAGGTAGGTTACGGGATTGGTATGCTGCACTCTGACGATCTTAAACACCTCGGTGGTCCAATTCGGCGTGTAACCTTTCTCGAAAATCGTCTTGTATTTGCTGACGCGTACCGAGTCGTCGTACGAGCACCGCACGTAATATCCTATGCTAAATACCCGATGATGTTGAGACGTGTATGTGGACGTTGTCGGATCCGCATCCGTCTTCTCGAGGGTACATTCCAGGTCGGCGTATACGACATATGGAAGCCGCTCTTTCCTGCTAGGGATTTTTAAAACTCAGCCACTTGTTGTCCTCGCTCGGCAGTCTGATAGCGCAGTCGTTTACCTCACGGCAGTCTACTCCATGGGCTTCCAATTTCTCGCTCGATCTAAAATAATGTAGACATCTGCAAAAAAGAACACATTTTTGTAAATTTTTATATTAAAAAAATAAAATATTTTATTAACAGGAATATAGGTACTCACCGATCGCAAAAGTATTTCCGACCATCATGCCTGCTCAATTGTGAGGTAACGAGACGCGATAGATTTTTTATCCACGCGAAATGTCCCACGTTGTCGTCTCGCGGGTCCTGCACGTACAGCAAATTGACATGTTTGTCACTCGTGCGGTCGGTGAGTCGTATCGGGAGAACATTCGGCGTCTTCTCTCCCTCGATGGTGTACACGTTGATCGACACGTTGTTGAGTCGTTCGAACTTTTTAATCTGTTTCAAAGTCATTGGAAACTCAATGCCACGAAAATTCAGTATCGTTGAATAATGCGGGTACGAGGATTCTCGTTCTGAATTTCTTTCGGCTGGATACAGAGCAGCCGTCACTGCCCACGCAAAGCACGCATTGTCCATTGATCGCACGTTGATCACCGCATTCTTCGTTTTAATTTTTTGCGGTAAATTGACGTGACATCCCGCGCGCAAAGGATTGTATCTGTTGACGTTCACCGTCAAATTGAGGATTCGCGTCAACGCCCACCCGCTATCGCGTTCCTGGAACTCCCCGAGGGACGCTAATGTGGGCTCGATAACGTGCCGCTCGTACCATTCGCGCAAGTGCGATGTACGACAGAGTTCTTTGTTATTTGTACACACACTCTTATTGGCACGTTTCTCACCCGCCACAAACTCTCCGTTGAACGCGGTGTTCACTTTAACACAATTATGTGTTTTTAAAATGTCTCGCACTCGCCTGCACACTACGCTGCAGGCGTCTTCCAGAAACTGTCGCGGTTCTATATGGTCCGTATTAATTACCGCGCCGGTCATTATCCGCGTTTCGAACGCGACATCGATTTCTCGCCATACGAGTTCTGTCGCGCGCGTGTCGCCACTGTTACCGGCGTTCGCATAATCGCCACCGCTACGGATAAATTGTCTTTCCAATCGCGTCTTCGCACCCTCGAGTCGTGCGATTCTGGCAACCAACGATTGCCTCTTCCCAATCGAGAGCCGCGAACGTTTGGCACTACAGTGTGTCTCGAGCTGCTCGACGAATTCCGCGCATTGCAGCGCCCATGTGAAAAATTCACCCACGGTAGCTACTTGGTCGGACAGTTCCAATAGATCACGTTCTGTTTCCTCGAACTGATCCATGTTTGATCACTTTTGCACTATTGAAGAGCGGTAGATCACGCCACAATCTTTGAAAAAGCACTTGCACACGCGTCGATGATACGCTGGACAATGTCGATAGAAATATTGAATGCGATAGTGTTCCAACATAAGTTCATATAGACTGAAGAAAGGGGATATCAAAGTATCAATTTTCACACAAATGTTCACGTCGCGAAAGCTAATGGTGTTTTCGTTGACACTCGCCGCAATCCTTGATCATCGGAGCGGGACCGTCGATGTGCGTTTCCTGCCACGGTTGATTCCAATGTTCGTCACAGCGACGATAGGTCTGAACCTCCGGATCTGCCTTTATATGCTCCGGAAGCTTGTCCCACACGTAGTAGACGTGATCGCCGCACATTTGCAACAAAACGGTTTTCGGCACAAATTGCAGCTGTTCGGCGCTAAAATCGCGAATGTCCGAAGGTCTCGACAGCAGGACGAACATCTTTGCGTCTGAGCGATAAAAGAATCTCTTTTACAGAGCACTTGCACTTGATACCGTGTTTAACCATAAAATAAATCGTGACCGATGTATAGCTCTCAAATCTTGCTCTACTGCGGCTCGACGCGCTTCATCCCTCATTATATACCCTTTGCTCTCTCTCTCGCTCCAACTGATTTTTAAAAAAATCTTTTCCTTTGTCTCGCGTACTGCGTAGATAGATTGTTTAGTCTACGCGATAACACCCCCTTTTCCCAGAAAAAATTTGTTTACGGCGAACATGTTCCCACAGGTTCGACGCGTTATCGAGTCGATCATCATCCCCGATGATGTCATTTCTTCCTTTGTTTCACGTACTACGTTGCAAGAAAATAGTGTGAAATAGATACGTCTACGCAATAACAGCCCTCTTCTCAAAGAAAAAAATTTGTTTACGACGAACATGTTCCCACAGGTTCGACGCGTTATCGGGTCGATCATTGTCCCGGTGACGTTATTTCTTCCTTTTACGTACTGTGTAGATAGATTTTTTTTTAATTATAATTTATACTATATTTTCTTCGCGCGCATTTCCATTCGAGCCGTACATATGCAACGTCCGCCGGAGCATCGGCGCCTCGCCTCCATGTTACGGTACGCGATATTTGTTTTGTAAATTCAAGCAGCCGGACTTCTAGCGGATGTCGGCGCTCGCCTTTGTAGCGCGAGACGTATTTTATCTTACTTTTCGCTGGAAGCGACTATCAGTTTTATACACCGCCATTATATTTTTCTCTGGCGACTTCTCCGTTCTGCATTGAATTCAGTCTCGCCGGGGCCGTGAGCGTGCTTAAACGTGTCCGGATACATTTTCGTTTTTTGATGGATTAGTGACGCAATTAGTCGCCTTTGTGATTTTTTTTTCCTCCCGTCGAGGAAGTCTCGTAGTATATTGTAATGTGATTTAAGTGCTGCTGCAAGAGAATTTTTACAATTGTGACAAAACTATATACGTAAAACTTTTGATTTTTTTTCACTTTTACACTGTCAACGGAGACAATAATGGAACAAAAATCGATAATGTATGCGTCCGATTCCGATTCCGATGACTCGCTGCAAAACAGAGCGACTCCATCGCCGATCAGGTGGAATGAGAATCGCTTCAATCAGGAGGTGAAGGAGGACGCTCGCTGGAATCTGACGACGTACCCTCTGCGAAGGGCGATCGGAAATCCATGTTTGCGGGAAGAACTGTGGATACGAACAATAGCAGCTTTCGGTAGTATGTCGAAACGATATATGAGTGGAGTTTCGATGAAAATTCCAAAGAGATTTCGTTACATGAGCGCTGAAGACGAAGACGCGTTTTGCGATAAACTCTGGAATCGGTGGACTAGAGTCGACTTCGAAGTACCTAGGAACAGTGAAGGTGATTACGCCATATGGCCGGAAAACGATCGCTTGAGTGTTACACGAGCTGCATTGCGCGAAATGAATGAAGATTCGAGCGAACAGCTCGAAGAGAAAGAACAATAATAATGATGAGCGAGTTTGAACTGAGTGATAAGGAACGCGGACCTTCCGCGCGGACGCGCGGACTCGCGGACCCGCGGCGCGGACCCCCCGCGCGGACCCGCGACCGCGGCGCGAACGCGGACCCCCCGCGCGGACCCGCGGACCCGCGGCGCGACCGCGACCGCGAACGTGACCGCGAACGAGGGTGAGTCATCCCCCGGTGAGTCATCCCCCGGTGAGTCATCCCCCCGGTGAGTCATCCCCCGGTGAGTCATCCGGTGAGTCATCCCGGTGAGTCATCCCCGGTGAGTCATCCCGGTGAGTCATACACTTGGTATGCCAAGGTCACCCCTCCCCCTCCCCTTCCCCGCGTAATCCAATACCCCCGTGTAACCCGATATCCTTGTGTAACCCGATATCCTTTTGTAACCCGATACCCCTGTGTAACCCGATACCCCTCCCCCTCCCCCTCCCCCTCACCCCCCGCGTAGTCCGATACCCCTGTGTAACCCGATACCCCGCCCCCTCCCCCTCCCCCTCACCCCCCCGCGTAATCCGATACCCCCCCTCCCTCACCCCCCCTCAGAGCTCTCGAGTTGGAACTGTCAAAACAACATCTACTCGCGACGTAAGGGACGCATCTCTAGCCATTTTGAAAAACGGTCTTGCATGGTCAGGAGCCAAGTATGCCCTCCCTTTGAGCGCGGTAATGGCCCTATCAAGTCCAACGTGACTTGTTGCCAGGGGCGGACGACGGACGTAGCGTGCAGCGTACCGGCCGGTCGTGTCTGCGCGATTTTATGCTTTAACCATTTTGGACAGTTTCGGACGTATCGCGCTATCTCCCGAAACATACCGGGCCAATAGTAATATTGCGCGACGCGGGTTATCGTTTTCGCAATCCCGAGATGTCCGGCCGTAGGGGCGTCGTTTTGTATAAGTTTTGGTATAGGATTTTGGGGCGGCGGTTTTTAGCCACGCACTCTTTTCACTGTTCGTCGGCGGGCGTTTCCTTAAAATCAAGATTACGGAGTACGTGACGGAGTAGTTTTCCCTCTTTAATCTCGTAGTCCGGGTATTCGCGTGGGGCGTTTTGTACGGCACGTAGCGTTTGGCGGTACCACGAACAGCGGGGCGGGGGAGTGTCGGCAGCTGTCGTGGGCTGGCAAGATAGCGTGTCTGTTACTCGATTAAGGGCTCCCTTCCTGTAGCGGATTTCCAGGTCGTACTGCTGGAGCTCGAATGCCCACCGGCCCAGTTTCCCGATAGGTGCGTCGATTTTCTGCAGCCACCGGAGCGACTGGTGGTCCGTTAGGACGGTGAACGGGTACCCCTCAAGATAGCCTCGCATGCGGCGGATCCCCCATATTACGGCTAGGCATTCGAGCTCGGTCGCGCTGTAATTTCGTTCGGCCTGATTGAGAGTTCGGCTCGCGTACGCAATGACCCGTTCGCCCTCCGGGAAATTCTGCGTCAGTACGGCCCCTACTCCGGTCGTGCTGACGTCGGTTTGTAAGATGAAACGGCGCGTGAAATCCGGACAGGCGAGAACCGGCGCGGTAGTCAGGGTCGTTTTTAACTGTTCGAATGCGTTCTCTTCCTCGGGCTCGGGCCCCCACGCCCATCGGGCGTGTTTGCGGGTTAACGCCGTGAGGGGTGCAGCGACGGTCGCAAAGTCCTGGATGAAACGCCGATACCAGGAAGCGACGCCTAAAAACTGTTTGATCTGCTTTACGGTTTGTGGCCGGGGCCATTGGGCAACGGCTTTGACTTTCTCGGGGTCGGTGCGTATTCCTTCGCGGTCGACGATGTGCCCCAGGTACTGTAGGCGGTCCACGCAGAACCGACATTTGGCCGGATTGAGTTTTAAATTCGCGGCGCGGAGACGGCTGAAGACTTCCCGTAGGATTCGAAGATGTTCCTCGAATGTCTCACTAATTATTATGATGTCATCTAGATACACAAACACGTGAGGCTCTAATTCGAGTTCGAGCACGGTGTCTAGGAGCCGTTGGAACGTGGCGGGGGCGGAGTGCAAGCCGATCGGCATTACCTTGAAATGGAAGAATCCCTTCCCGGGTACGGTGAACGCGGTGATTGGTCGACTCGACGGTGTGAGCGAGACTTGCCAGTAGCCGCTTTTCAGATCGAGCGTCGTAAGGTATTTCGCGCCGCGTAGTTTATCGAGGGTGGCGGTAATCTGGGGGAGTGAGTATGCATCAGGCTCGGTTGCGTCGTTGACCCTCCGGAAATCTATACAAAATCGACTACGAGGAGCTCCAGGTGCTGTGGGAGCGTTCTATTCTTCCGTCTGGCTCCATTTTTTTGACTTCACTGTCGATAACGGCCTGCATGGCCGGGTTACGGGGACGGTATCTTTGTTTGATCGGGTTAGCATTCGGTTTTAGGCGGATGTCGTGCGCCGTTCGGTCGGTGGATCCGCGGAGGGTTTCGAAGAGCGGTAATTCTTGTTCGAGGAATTCTCGTAACTGTGTTTCCTCGGCTGGCGTGCGCGGTACAATCCCCTCGGTGGCGGCCGTCCCGGGGATTGTCTGCGGGGTGGTCGGGCCGGGGGGTGCTGGTACTGCGTGACCAATTTTCGCCCAGAAGTCCACTCCGAGGAGCAATGGGTTCGCCAGGTTCGGCATGATCGAAAAATCATGCCAAATCGTGCGTTTCGTGGTCTGGATTGGTATACGGACGCGGCCGGGGAGGACGATGCGGTGGCCGTTGGCCAGTTGCACCTCCTTCTCGTCGGGTACTATCGCGAAGCCTAGGTTCTGTGCGAGTCGCGCGGTTTTTTCGTTTATAAATGATATTTCGGATCCGGTATCGAGTAACGCTAAAAGCGGTTTGTCGTTTACCCGGATGTCTAGGTGCGGCCGGGGAAAAAATTTTACGTCGAGGACCGGGGGACGGCCGGAGTTTCCGCGGTCCCAGCGGCGTTTCCCGGCGGAGGATGACAGTCTTTTGTAAGGACTCCATCCTTGCCGCATTGGGAGCAGAATTTCTGTGCGGGGCGACGGCAATCGAATCGGGTGTGTCCCCATTGTTTGCACCTCCAGCAACATTCCCAGCAACATTCGGTTGTACGCGGCGGCGGCGATCGGTGTTTCGGCGGGGTTCGTTTTCGCGGGAGCGCGCTTCTTTCGGTTTTGTTGTAGCCTTTCGTACTCGCTGGCTCGCTGCTGGAGGTCGCGAGGACTATTGACGTCGCCTCGCCAGATGCGGCTCTGGTAGTCTGGGTGCAGATTTTCATATAGGTGCTTGACCTGTTCCTCGAAGGAGTATCCCCCCGTCCGTCGCATGAGCGTGAGTAGATGCGTCGCGTACTTTACATAGGCTTCCCCGTCCCTCTGCGTACGATCGCGAATCTCATTAACAAGTTGTAATCGGTATCGGCAAGGTAAGAACGTTTCCTTAAAGTCCGCGATAAAGTCGTGCCAGTCGAACCATCCGTCGCGGTTGTTGCGATACCAGAGGAGTGCGTCTCCTCTCAGGAGTTCGGGTAATCCGCGGAGCCAGTGGTTGTCCGGGAACTCGTACGCGGCGCAGAGTTTGTCGATGCGCTCGAGAAACGCCCAGGGGTCCTTGCCCTCAAAGTGTAGCCCCCACTTCCGCATTTGGTTCATGATCTGAGTGGTGGGGTGTGCGGGGTACGTCGGGCGGTCGGCCGGAATTATGGTTACGGGCGATGTCGCGGCGGGTATGGTCAGTGTCAGGGCCGGCGGGAGGTCATTTTCTGCCGTAGTTTTCTGAAACATCTCGGGGTGGACGTCGATGAATTGATTTAACCGGCCGCGGAGGTCTTCGAGCGTGCCTTCGGTGTCGAGACCGAGGGTCTGGAGTTCGGTTATTAATTCGGCTTTAGAGAGCCGGTAATAGTGCGCCTTCATTTTCCCCGCGTCTTGTGCCTGAGCCTTCCGGTCGGTCCCTGTTTGGGCGCCATAAAACAACCTAGCTTCCAAAGCGCGGATCTAGCTCGCGGCTGGTCAGGGTTCGGAGTAGGCGCGGAGGAAGACACAAGACTCGGTTAAAATAGAAAACGTAACAAAGTTTATTTAATTAAGCGCAATACATCGGTGTGATCGCGGAGATCGACGTGAAACGTAACAAAGTTTATTTGATTAAGCGCAAATACATCGGTGTGATCGCGGAGATCGACGTGAATGTCGTAGCGGTATGATATACAGTAAGATCGCGGATGTGGCGGAGTTATATACAGAGATCGCGGCGTTCGAATATTGGATATATGTATAAAGGTCGCGGAGTTCGAATATTGAAGGTATGTACAGAGATCGCGGGGCGCGAGTATCGGCGATATAAGATCGCGGGTCCAAGTATCGGAGGTATGTACAAGGGTGGCGGATACCGGCAATATACCGAGGATCGCGCGCGGCGCGGGAGCGCGTGGAATCGAGCGGCCAAGAGTCTTAGCGGATATACAGAGAACTCTTTATATCCTGTCGCATCGATATGTGGAGGCGGGAGGCGGCACCAGGTGGCCAAGATCCTTGGCGAGTAAAAGAAGAGCTCTCTTACCCTGGTTCACTCCGGTGAATCACGGGTTCTCGGGTGGAAGATCGAGTCAACCGCCTAGATACGTCAGTTGGCAGAGCCAGAGAAAACTCTCTACCTCCTGGTTGTTCGAATTGGTAGGATTGCGGGATCCGTGAGCAGCGGAGAACTGGTCGGATCGGTTTGCTGGCTCACGGCGGAATCTAAATGTTATTAACAATTCGGCGTTTTTTATACCCGTGGCGCGATGTCGGCGTGGCGGGGGTATGTGCGACGGCAATCGCGAGCGCCGGGATGGAGCGGCGGGTCGGTCGGGAGTTACGGCGTCCCGACGCACAGTGGATCGAAGCATAGGGAAAGTCGGACATTGGCATTAAATCAATTACAACAAGACAAATAATGCATTTTTAATTAACTCACACACAGTTTTATAGGTTTTTGGTGTCGCTGATTACGATTCTGCTGTCAAAATTACTATTTGACAATTGACAGCTGTCAATTGTCAAAACCATTGTCAACTTTTAAATAATACGCGATTGTCCCTGAACCACTTTGCGTATAAGAATTTTTGGGAACGCTGAGTATAATTCCGATTACAAAATTTCGATTTGACAATTGACAGCTGTCTTTAGACACAGTTGTGTGCGATTATGCGACGTCTTTTGCTACTTTGGTAGAATAACGTTGATGAACCGTTAGACTACTCATTTAGTGTTTACTCGCATATGTATCTATTCGGAAGTAATGGAGGTATTTATTTCGATATCATGGTATTTATATACATGAAATGAAACGTCTGTTATTAGCCTACAAAGTTGTTCGTAGTTACCAGAGTTTACCACGTGGAGGTAACAGTACGTTTTTAGACTCCTTTGGGGTGCTTGTTTTCCGTGAGTCCCCTTGCCTCTCACAAATCGGGGTGCTTGTTTTCCGTGAGTCCCCTTGCCTCTCACGAATCGGGGTGCTTGTTTTCCGTGAGTCCCCTTGCCTCTCACGAATCGGGGTGCTTGTTTTCCGTGAGTCCCCTTGCCTCTCACGAATCGGGGTGCTTGTTTTCCGTGAGTCCCCTTGCCTCTCACGAATCGGGGTGCTTGTTTTCCGTGAGTCCCCTTGCCTCTCACGAATCGGGGTGCTTGTTTTCCGTGAGTCCCCTTGCCTCTCACGAATTGGGGTGCTTGTTTTCCGTGAGTCCCCTTGCCTCTCACGAATCGGGGAGTTTACTAGATAAAGAAGCGATAAAAATGATAAAATTTATAATAACAATTCCAATGTTTCATCGTACAATTCCTTTCTTTTAGTCACAACAAGTTTTGGTCTGAGGCTAGAAATTAGAGGATCTGACGTAATCAACAGATAATGCAAAACATCCTCGTTAGTTGCTCTTCGATTGATTTTTTGCGAATGATTTTCGCGGTATTTTCGGAATTCTTTATTTCTCGCTTCACTAGCTTCTTTTGATAGCTGTCCTATCGGGACCGTAAAGTGAGAAATAATTGCTTCTCCGTGCATGAGCAATTTGTGGACCGAAACAGGCATGTAATACCAACCGAACATAGAAATGCATTGCTTTGCCGTTTCGAGAGCAAATTCCCCGAATTTTGTGGCATTTACTTGTTCTCCACAAGAAATAGCTTGCAAAATAATTGCAAACCTTTTAATTAATTCTTTGTCCAAACCAGTAATTTTGGCTGATATTTCAAATTTATTGAAAAATCGCCTAGCCGTATTTCCATCGTGCGTTAATCCAAATCCTTGTTTTACGACATCTATTAACAAGCCTAATTTTTCTTTAAATTCTTGCTGTATTTTTCTTTTTGTCTCTTCTCGTTGGTTTTTATGATTAGCATCGCGGACACTCCATCTTTTGAACTGTAAATTGTATGCAACGTGAAGCAAATATTCCATACAACGAATTCTCGCATGAAGGCTTGAAACACCAAAATTATATAAATTGACATTAATTTCTCGTGTTACAACCTTGTTGAGGTCGTTCATCTGTTTGGGTGTAGCCAAACACAGAGGACAAACAAGATGATCCCGTGTAGAAATGTTCATAAGGCTCTAATAAGGGCCCAACTAGTTGGCCTTAATATAAATCAGGGCCTTGTAGGGCAAAATGATAAGGCCCTTATGTGGCATGTAACAAATTGTTTACAAGGTCCTTATAAGGAAAGTTTTTCGGGCCCTTATAAGGAAATTTTTTCGGGCCCTTATAAGGAAAGTTTTTCGGGCCCTTTTAAGGAAAGTTTTTCGGGCTTTGATAAAAAGGCCTTATTTCGACCAGAATTACAATTCATGCTTTCAGAGAAAATTTTAATAATTATATTAAATCCATATTAAATATATATTGAATCTATATAAAAATTTTAAATATAACAATAAGAATTACATATTTATGTTTTAAAATTTTTGTTTAGAAATTACATATTAAGTTATTGAAAAGTACATAAACAATACAAAATTATTAAAATTATGCAGAAATAAAACTAAATATTATTATTAAATTACGCGTCATAAATTATATGTGTAATATAAGTAAAATATAAATAATATAAATCAAATTATATGTATAATATAAATAAAAATAAAATATATGTGTTATAAATGAAAATAAAATATATATTGTATAATTAACTATACGCGCAGCATAATCAATATCAGTATTGTTTAATAAATGTATGTGTTGAGTAAATGTTTTATAAATGATGTTAAAATTATGAATAATAATGTTTTTAGCTGAGACTTATTATAAGAGTTAGACAGTATCATGTATCTAGTTTGCTACATTATCTGCTACATTATCTTCTTCGTTGTTCCGGTTGTTCGTTTGACGAGCATTGGCCAATAGTCGGCGTATATTACGCTGCCCATCCCAATCTTTCGCATTATTAAAAATAATTCCTAGTGTTTTATTAAAATTTTTGTTTGTTATTGGCTCACCATTTTCACCCTGTGCAATTGTCACATGACAACTCTGTAATATAAAATACAAATTATAAATATACTTATTAATTTATATATTAGCATATATTAATAATGATATCGAAAAATAATTATGTACTTACCAAAAAGTGTTTTATAAAAAACCGTTTCTTTAATAACATATTTATCTTTAGACTGGCGCACTGCTGTGAGTTGCATGGCTAATTGTCGATCCAAAAATCTTTTTAATACAGTCAGAATTGTTTTGTGACTACTTTTCTCTGTTAGATGTTTTAACGACTCCTTCTACAAAATAAAATATATTTTACTATATTTTTCAAAATACATATAAATACAGAAATCAATATGAAATCTATAGATATAAAATCAATAAAATTTAAAAATTTACAAAATCGGCACAAAATTGTTCCTCTTCAACTAGTCTCTTTTCAAAATTTTTAAATTCTTGTATGTTTTGTAATTTAAGAGTAACGTTATGTTTTTCAGTAAATTTTTGGACAGTCATACTGCCAATTTTAAGTTGAAGAGTCTGTTCCAAACTGTTACGCATCTGCATTATTTGTTCTCTTTGTAATTCTATTTCTACTGTCAAAGATTTTATTGCTGTATGGAGCAACAAATTATCTGCAAACAAATTTGTAAATATATATATACATATATGTGTATCCCGATCATCGATATATAGAATAGATTGAGTGTCCCTATAGAGAAATACGCGCTCGCGGTAGAGTGAGAGTCTACATAGGAGGCCTGTTTTGTCTCTTGTTGACATATATCTCTTATTGGTGAAGAGGGACGAAATCATCTAACGAGATGTCAACAAGAGAGACAAAATAGGCCTCCTATGTAGGCTCTCTCACTCTATCGCGAGCGCGTAATTCTCTGCAGAGAATCGCTCACCATTCTATATATCGATGATCCCGATAAATTATCACCATAATATAATAAATGTAAAATATTAAATTAAATGTTTCTTGAATGTAGAAAATATTAACAAACCTCCCGAAAAATTATTGTTTTTATGACCTGTTTCCTTAATTCTTGTAGACTGAGAAGTAACCTGCGAAAATATAATCTTTTTAAATAAATTGTAATTACAGTTTCAAGAGTAAAAAAAAGTTTAATTTATAAATAATATTAACGTTTAGAAACTCAATGTACATTCTGTACTAGATTTGATAAGTATACTTACATTCGATTCCAGTTCAGCATGTTGTGTCTGCCCATGTTCCGTAGAATTTTTTCTTTTTTTGTGCGATTTTTCTTTAATTTCTTTTTGCTTTATTTCGATATATTTATCACTTACAGGTTGATTTTCATTATTAGCTGCAACAAAGTAAAAAATAAAATGTACAAAAATGTTTGGAAAATATAATAAATTGTATTGTAATTAAAAAATAGCGTATTGATTAATGTACATACAAATGTCAGAACCATGTGTGTCCTTACTTCTTGTAGACTGAGAAGTAACCTGCGAAAATATAATCTTTTTAAATAAATTGTAATTACAGTTTCAAGAGTAAAAAAAAGTTTAATTTATAAATAATATTAACGTTTAAAAACTCAATGTACATTCTGTACTAGATTTGATAAGTATATTTACATTCGATTCCAGTTCAGCATGTTGTGTCTGCCCATGTTCCGTAGAATTTTTTCTTTTTTTGTGCGATTTTTCTTTAATTTCTTTTTGCTTTATTTCGATATATTTATCACTTACAGGTTGATTTTCATTATTAGCTGCAACAAAGTAAAAAATAAAATGTACAAAAATGTTTGGAAAATATAATAAATTGTATTGTAATTAAAAAATAGCGTATTGATTAATGTACATACAAATGTCATTTTCAAAATCAGAACCATGTGTGTCTTCAGTTTGTTTTTCATATAATATTTCTTTAACAATATCTACACGTTTTTTGTTTGATTTTTCTTGGAAGTATTTAGTACTATGAGCCGATATCTCTTTCGCATGTGTTTCATTTTCTGTAGAATAAGCATATGATTCTTTGTTTTTTAAAATTTTTTTATTTTTTTTTGCGCTTCTGTGTACGTCTCTGGAATTAATATAATACTTAATATCAGTAAATTATTATGTCTTACATTAAAGAAAACAAGAAATTCTTAATATTATAATAATGTTTATTATAATATACTTGCCTGCGTGACCTCTTAAATGTATAGGATAGTATGGCCAGTCTTCAGGAGCATCATATTTCGATGTAATATAACTGTATAACTTGGCGTTTGTCTTTTTATTGTAAGGAGGAGGCATAAATTTGGTTTGCATGACTCTAAGTTTTCATCATATGTAACCCATTTTGACGGAACACAGTCAATAGATAGAATATCACTTGTCTTTATCGCTAATAAATTCTATGATTTGATACTCTTTGGCACTCACTAAAACATAAGAGACAAAGAAATTGAAAGTACTATTATAGGTTATAGGTTCATTTATAGGTTATTATTGTGTGCACACTTTCCTACTATATTTCTTAACATTTATAACACGCATTGAAGAAAAAAGGTACTTACTTGTTTCAAATGTTACTTTCTTCAAAGTATTTCACTTTAAAATAATAATATCTACTTGGATAACACGTGTGGATAGCCACAATGCATTGGCTATACGTTTACTTGAGGATGCAGCGTCGACGTGAGCGTTATTCTTTTGCTTTTCACTAAATGATAAACAAAAACCGATTAAAATGCTCGCGTCCGACAAGACCGCCAAATAAAACGTAGATTGCCGTCAGGCCTGTGGCGTCTGTGGCGATGCCAGCCACGCTATTGCCATCTGCTAGTGACGCCACCTTTAGGGCCCACGATTGGGCTTTAAGGCGCATAGCCGCATACGCTACGATAGAGTCATAACTATTGTATGTATATTCTCTCCACACAGATTGCAAAAGCATTTAAAAAGAACATATAATATATTACGGTCTTTTTTCTTTATGTGTGATAATCCATATAATATTTTCTATTACTGAGGTTATCTGAATAATAATATCAAAAGAAGAAAAATAAACAATGAAGAACTCTCAACATCGTGTCCGAAAACATCGATCACTGCAAACGGCTCGGAAAGAAGAAATTAATTATGTCAACAAAATACTAAGTAACTTAGAAGATAATATGTCGAGTTCAGAAAGAAATAAAAACGGTAAATTTCTATTCGTACTTTCTTATGTATAGCACATAACACATATTTTTATTTATATGTATAGTATAAATTATTTAATATAAATAAAATAAAACATTCGCGAAAATGTAATATATGTATTATGTTGTTACCTCGAAAAAAACAAAGTGGTAGTATTATACCTCCAAATAGCTTTACCCTGTACATACTGTTTATAAAATGCGTAATACTACAAAAAGGCGTGATATCCGTACAAAATTACCTTTCTTTAAAAAAAGGTAAAAAAAGGCGCCAAATACACGCATAGTAGTGTATATGTTGTTACCTCAAAAAAAAAAAAAAAGAAAGTGGTAGTATTATACCTCGAAAAAACCTAAGTAACAAGTGGTAGACGTAATCTTTGTATCTCGAAAAATCTCGAAAAAATCTAAGCACTAGTATTTTTATTTCCAAAAAATTATAACCGAAGTGATACACATCACAAAATTATGTTACCTTATCAAAAAAGAGTCGCGCTTTAAGTGATCTATTACAATTACAAAAAAGAAATGATATCTCTGTAAATTACAGCGCCAATTACAGAGAGAACATATATATTGCCTCAAAAAATAATTGTTGCACTACTTTAAAAAATCTTTACATTGTGTTAATTAGAAAGAGAATGTATGATAACAATTTTATAAGATTAAAAAATTTTATTTAAATTTAACAAGGGAATACAAGATATTTAAATACAAAGTTTACATGTGTATTTTTTAGTGGTCACAAAGAATTACAGAGGTAACAGTACAAAATAAAAATATTTTATTAAAATATTTAATCCAACGAGAGAATACAAGGTATTTAAATACAAAGTTTATATATGTTTTTTCAATAGAATAAAAGATTTAATCACAAAGAATTACAGAGGTAACAGTACAAAATAAAATATTTTATTAAAATACATAAATTTTTCTTGTAAAAAAACTTGGCGCTGCTAGACCTCGAAATTGTAAATAAATAAATAAACTTATCCCGTACTTAATTACAAGCCGCGTTATTCGCCGTCGTCACACACACCCATATCACTCGCTCGCACATACACACCACGCTGATAATCATTTACTTTACTTCTGCCGCATTCTTCTCTGAATTATTTTTATTTATTGTCCTTATTTATTTACAATTTCGAGGTCTAGCAGCGCCAAGTTTTTTACAAGAAAAATTTATGTATTTTAATAAAATATTTTTATTTTGTACTGTTACCTCTGTAATTCTTTGTGATTAAATCTTTTATTCTATTGAAAAAAACATATATAAACTTTGTATTTAAATACCTTGTATTCTCTCGTTGGATTAAATATTTTAATAAAATATTTTTATTTTGTACTGTTACCTCTGTAATTCTTTGTGACCACTAAAAAATACACATGTAAACTTTGTATTTAAATATCTTGTATTCCCTTGTTAAATTTAAATAAAATTTTTTAATCTTATAAAATTGTTATCATACATTCTCTTTCTAATTAACACAATGTAAAGATTTTTTAAAGTAGTGCAACAATTATTTTTTGAGGCAATATATATGTTCTCTCTGTAATTGGCGCTGTAATTTACAGAGATATCATTTCTTTTTTGTAATTGTAATAGATCACTTAAAGCGCGACTCTTTTTGATAAGGTAACATAATTTTGTGATGTGTATCACTTCGGTTATAATTTTTTGGAAATAAAAATACTAGTGCTTAGATTTTTTCGAGATTTTTCGAGATACAAAGATTACGTCTACCACTTGTTACTTAGGTTTTTTCGAGGTATAATACTACCACTTTCTTTTTTTTTTTTTTTGAGGTAACAACATATACACTACTATGCGTGTATTTGGCGCCTTTTTTTACCTTTTTTTAAAGAAAGGTAATTTTGTACGGATATCACGCCTTTTTGTAGTATTACGCATTTATAAACAGTATGTACAGGGTAAAGCTATTTGGAGGTATAATACTACCACTTTGTTTTTTTCGAGGTAACAACATAATACATATACACTACTATGCGTGTACTTGGCGCCTTTTTTTACCTTTTTTTTAAAAAGGTAATTTTGTACAGATATCACGCCTTTTTGTAGTGTTACGCATCTTAATCTGAAGTTATTAATAACCAACCCAAGCTTTAATTTTTTTTAACAAAATTATAATATTACAAAAAATTATTTTTTAAAAATTAAAGAGATAACAGTACAAAATAAAATTTAAAAGAATTAAAGAAATAACAGTACAAAATAAAAATATTTAATTAAATAAAATAAATAAATTTTTCTTGTAAAAAAACTTGGCGCTGCTTTTTGACTCCCGCTGCATACTTCCCTAAATTGCTTTTTTATTCAATTATGCTTTATTAAATTCAATCAAAATTTTAGTACTTTATTAAATTCTCTAGCTTGAATAATGCTAATAATATAAACACATTAAGTACCACTTGGATTTTATTAATTTAAAATTAATAATACTACTACTTAGTTTTTCCGAGGTAACCATGCGTGTACTTGGCGCCTTTTTTCACCTTTTTGAAAAATAAAATTTACCTCTTTTTCTTACCTTTGTTTTCTTAATTTCGTTTAAATTTAAGACGTAGTATCATCCTTGATATCTATGTTTCTTTACATAAACTCGATTTTTACGCACAAATCTTTGTTAATACAACGATTTAACTTTATAACTTATCTTCTAATATAACTTATCTTCTAATATAAGAAATCAATAGTATTTGTAGCTTTTTAATGAACCGTAATCTTCAACACGTGGCTTCTCTCCAACACGTTGCTTCTCTCGGAAATTTTGCTCTTATAATATTCCGCTACGTGCCCTACGAGCGGAGATATTGCGACGCAAAGTCCAAATGCGAAAATTTTTTTATTAAGATACGTCGTGTACTCATCACTCATGCCATGCTATCATTTCATTGGCTGGAATCGTGTCCTTTTCACTTTTTCGACACTGGCGGTGCTGCTAGAATCGCCAGTTTCGATGTATACGTGTGTGTGTGTACTGCGCGCAGTGCAGACAGTGCGTTTAGCGCGCTGTCACCAGCTGTCACAGTCACATACATAACCTATAATACGGTAGTGTCCCGCGTCAAGTTCGCGCTATAGTTTTTTGTCGTCGGCAACCTGGGACACGTAGACATCGAATTCAAAGTATTAATACACCTAGACACCGAAAACTACGAAGCGCACTATCTGGACCTCGTCGTCGACAACCTGAGACACGTAGACATCAAATTCAAAGTATTAATACACCTAGACACCGAAAACTACGGAGCGCACTATCTGGATCTCGTCGTCGGTAACCTGTATATCGACTCGATGGATTTATTCGCTGGGTTGATAATAATAATAATATATATAATAATATTATAATATTATTTATTATCAAGATTATTTGATCAAGAGATACGGTACCTAATTTACTTAAATATAAAAATCTTCCTCCTGACCGATAAGTCTATCGACCTATAATAATTTACCTACTAGATCGATAATAATGCGCGCACAATATCGAAACTGGCGATACTAGCACCGCCACCGCCAGTGGCGAAAAAGTGAAAGTGACATTTTCTCTGATCACGTGATATATGTTACAATCGGCGTTAGGAGGAGGAGTATCTTAATATAAAATTTTCACATTTTGACTTTTGCTCGCAATATCTCCGCTCGTAGGGCACGTAGCGGAAAAATGAAAAGAACGGACCCCCCCCAAATCGACCCCAAGCTATCGATCAAGCCTATTTAGAACTTGATCCGTTCACTCGTTATCGAGATCTCAACATCTCGAGTACTTGCAAATCGTCGCGTCGCGTAAAAGAGTCACGGTTAGTCTCGCTCCGCGTGTACTTGGCGCGAGACACTACCGTGTCTCTTGATTCGCGTAAATAAAATTATTTCAGAAATAAGCAGTTCTGTTATCGCAACACTGGAAAATAACCAAAATAGTTATAGTTTCCTGACACGAAAATACCATCATACATAATACTCAGGAGACTCAATTCCGAAATATTAGACACTCATTCCGAAATATCAGAGAGTGTGCACACGGACCCAGGAACAAATTCAGTAGAAGAACTACCAAATTCTGTGATTGACGAACTACGTTGTTGGGCCATAGAGTGTAATATCCAGCATAATCATCTGGATAAACTTTTGGCTATACTTACGAAAGAAATTAATAACTGCTTTACCACAGTCATCCATAACATTTTTACGGACATCTGAAGCTGATTATAAAGTTCTAGATATGGAAGATAATGACCGGATACATTCAGACGGACAATTCGTATATTTTGGTATAGGAACACAATTGCAAAAACTTATAAACAGCGAATTCTATCAAGATAATATCATTAGACTCTTAATCAACGTAGACGGTATGCCGGTATCTATGTCTGGAGGCACATCTTTTTGGCCAATTCTCTGTAAGGTTTATTATCAGTTTGGATGTGTACAGGCCCTTTATTGTTTGTATTTATTACGGAAAAAGTAAACCCAAATTTCTTGAAGAATTTCTTAATCCGTTTATAAATGAAATTAATGAATTACACACTAATGGAATTGTAATTAGAAATATTACATATCAAGTTCAATTAATGGCATTTATTTGTGATACACCAGCTCGGGCATTTTTGAAATGTAGTAAAGGCCACGGCGGATATAACGCTTGCGAACGGTGTAGCAATTCCAGGTGAACTACTTAGAGAAGGCAAAAGTTCTAAAATAATTTATCCGGGTGTAGGACATGCATGCACGTACAAAACAGTCATTTATTAGCGCAAGAAGATCCTGAACATCATGTTGGTATTTCACCTTTACTCAACATAATTCCTGAAATAGATTTAACAAAAATATTTGTATTAGATCATATGCACTTATTTTTTAACGGAGTGATGAAAAAATTAATTGATTTTTGGATGAAAGGCTCATTAAAAGTCAGATTAAGTCCACGGCAAAAAGTGGAGATTTCTCAAAAACTTTATTTTTTAACACGCATATGCCTGTTGAATTTCAACGGAAGCCGAGAGCAATATTTGATTACTTAAAGTGGAAAGCAACGGAATTCCGTTTTTTTTATTGTACTGTGGCCCTGTTGTTTTAAAAAATATACTTTCACAAGAATTATATGATCATTTTTTATTACTACATGTCGCATGCAGAATCCTCTGCAGTGAAGAACTTGCCCTAACACATAATAGCACTGCACAAAAGTATCTTGAAAAATTTGTTCTCTTATTACCATATCTGTATGGGCCACAGTCTCAAGTTATAAATATGCATAACTTGTTACACGTAGCTGATGATGTAAAAACTTTTAATTGTTCTTTAAGCAGAATAAGTTGCTTTCCTTTTGAAAGTACTCTTGGCGAGATTAAACGTATGCTTCGTACTCCTAATAAACGATTGTCACAAATATGCCGCAGACTGCACGAGAAAAATACGGTTATGAGTAAAACGATAGCCCCCATTTCTAATAAGATATTAAAGACAAAAATTAAAAATAATAATGTTTATATTAAAAAAATTCAATGGAATTTTATGACGTTAACAACGAAAAAAAAAGATAATATGGTACTATTGAATAATGGTATAATCATGGAAATAAAATCCATGTATTGTGATAAAGACGACAACTCACTCTTAATGTAACTATTGAAGGGAAAATATGGAAAAAAAAGAAATCATTATATAAATTTCCTTGTAAATCAAAGGTACATAAAACATGGCAACTTTCTTTGGAGTCTAATAATATTGCTAAATGTCCTTTAATGTATGTATCTTACAAATTACTTCGTTTGCAATTTCCTTCCGAGTTACAAAAAAAGAGTACTTTCTTTGTTATGCCCTTACTTCATTTACAAACTTAATCACACATAACACGCATAAAAACCTAATCCTAAGTTACAATTAGTAAGTAGGACTTATTATAAAATAAATAAGATTTAAATAAAATGTTCTTATTATGCCCTATAAAGCAGACCTTATTGAATTCTTATTTTGTTACATGTGCTATCCTTCATAAGTTTTTATTTCGTAACCCTTATAAATTTTATAGTTCTAAATATATTTATGAAAAAAGTATATTTATGAAGTTAAAACATCCTCATCAAATCCTTATACGGGCCTTATTAGACAAAAATAAGAGAACCTATCTTATGGCATCCCTAATAAATAATGATCGGGACCTCATCTGGTTAGCCTTAATAAATAAGTATTTATGAAGTTAAAACATCCTTACAAGGGCTTTATTAAACAAAAATAAAGAAACCTTTCTTATGGCATCCCTAATAAATAATGATCGGGACCTCATCTGGTTAGCCTTAATAAATAAGTATTTATGAAGTTAAAACATCCTTATCAAATCCTTACAAGGGCCTCACTAAACAAAAATAAGGAAACCTTTCTTATGGCATCCCTAATAAATAATGATCGTGAGCTCATCAGGTTAGCCCTAATAATTAAGTATTTATGAAGTTAAAACATCCTTATCAAATCCTTACAAGGGCCTCACTAGACAAAAATAAGGAAACCTTTCTTATGGCTTCCCTAATAAATAATGATCGGGACCTTATTCGGTTAGCCCTAATAAATAAATAATTATGAAGTTAAAACATCCTTATCAAATCCTTACAAGGGCCTTATTAGATAAAAATAAGGAAACCTTTCTTATGGAATCCCTAATAAATAATGATCGGGACCTCATTAGGTTAAAATATGTTATATAAGGCCATCCCTAACAAATTTCTACACGGGATGTGTTTGATATTGCTGAACATATTTTCCCATCAATCATGGTTAAAAGCATTTCGTGCTCAACAATCACATTTTTATACACTGTTGGTACTAAACTCTTAATTTCTTCTTCCATTCGATCATGTCCTTTTTTCGATATTTCAGTATTTTCGTGAACGAATTCAAATCGAATGGGTCGACAATATCGAGTGGATGATGGAATTTTATTTTGCCAAATAATATTAGTGGATTGAGACAATTTAATAAGCACGAAACTCGTCATTAAAACTGAATTATCTGTTTGCAATAGGTTTTCATCGTGAAACCTTTGTTTATACATGCTCTGATTCGAAGCCCCGTCAAAACCCCATTTACTAATTAATTGTAAGCGTGTTTCTGGTTCGAACTGAATCTTACATGTACTTAAAAGTCTTATGACCGTTAAATTTAAAATTGATTGCAAATTTATTTGAACCAATGTATCCGTAACCATTACTTTATCTGATGGAACGTAACAATCTTGCTTAGCTTTTTGAATTTGGTAATAAGATTGCCATTGATTATTTCCTTGTTCAATGCAAGTTTGTCTCAGATTTTTGTACTGCGCTTTGGAAAGATCAAGACTAACTATCGTACCTAAACATTTTTCTTTTGAAAGCAAAGGTGTTTCGATTTTATTCTTACAGAAATCCCGTACACGCTTAATATCATTAGGGTGGTTAATCAAATGATCGATAACCGTTGCGAGATCTGAAAAACCCTCACTCGCTAATTTCAGTTTTGCTGCTATCAGAAGAGCTTCCCCTGAATTTTCTTCCCGTAAAGTCTGGGTTAATCTTCTCTTATGCCTATTACTTACTTCACTGAAAGGTTTTTTTGCAAAGGTGTCGACGATAACTTTGCAGGATTAACAATTGAATTGTCTGCAATTTCAAAACTCTCTGTTAGCCAAGACTTGTATTTGGCTTCAAAAGTTTTCAAATTTCTTCCACATTTATGCCATCGAGTACGTAAATTTGTACAAAATAGTCTTAAACAAGTTTTTAATTTATTTTCAGCAGTCTCAGACAAGCGAACATTAAGATGTTGAATTACAAAATTAAGAAACGTATCATCATAATTGATACCATTTTAGAATTCCTTAAATAACAAAACAAGTCATTGTTTATTATTGACGTCATATTTTGAAAATATAAGTAAAATTAAAATAATAATAAAGAGGAATACACCAAATTAATAACAAAATATATTATTTATTTTTATCTATATATTATTTATAAGAGTCAATATATTCATAGAAGAATCGAACAGACGTCTATTCCAAAGACGTGCTAATTGCGTATAGGTTCAATAGTCTCGTCCAGAGATTTGGAGATATTCAAACGAAAGCTGCGTGGTCAAAACAAATGCGGAGCGCTTCCCTTTCTTCTCCTCTTCCCTACGATGCGCGCGGTGTGACATGTGAGACGCGATGAGGACACAGTCGGACGCATAACAAGCGCGCCGAGCGATTGTATGCGCGTGTTCCCCCACTCCAGAAGCACCGTGGGTGTTAGAGAGCCGAATCTGGCACCATTGTGCGGACATCGCGTATCCCCACTCAACGAATGCCATACTCCTTTTCATATTTTGACGGTATTGCAACATTAGCGACTCGTACATTAGATCATTTTTATCGAAAATAAACATAAATTTAGCGTTTTGGAAATGTCTCCTCGTCAGCTACAATAATATGCAATCATAAATGCGGGTTCCCATTTGAAAAATTCAATACAAGCTAAATAGGACTCAAAACATTAAACTCAGGCTCAAATTTTTATTGCTCCATATAATATTCCGCTAACCCCGCAACTTTTGTATTGATCTATTTTTCCTAAATTGCATAGTTTTCGAGATAATCGATATTTCCGTACTTTGGGGACATACTCAACAAAATATTTTTACATTATTCAACGTATCTCGAAAAACCGCAAATTACCGCAGCCAATTCTTGCAGATCCTAGTAGTCCAAGGTTGTCTGAATACCGTACAATAAGTGATTTAGCTATCATTTGTTATCATTTTTTTGTAGGCAGAATTGAAATATAAATTTAAAAAATCTAATTTATAACTTTTGATCCGTCAAATATTAAATGATGAAATAAAGAAAAATATCTTGGAAATGCATTTTTCGTTAGTCTCAGACGTAAATAATATCATTCTAAGAGATTGATCAAATTTATTTGATTGTATGCAATGTACTGGCAATTCATTATCGATTTAAAATAAGCTAAAAAATTGCACTTTCACAAATGTGCAACCTTGGGGTCAAAATTGGCATAATAAACTTACTTTATATGTAATAATTGAATATATTTCAATTCTATAAACATTGGTTGATGATCATTTATTTTAAAAAGTTGATAATTTAGCCTTTTAATTTTCTACCCAATGTCCGCTTTTTCTTAACGCTCGATCCACTGTGCGACGCCGCGATAGCGTTCGGCGGCGCTCGGCCGCGCTCGGCCGTTTTCGGCACCGTTCAGCGCTCCGAGTCGGTTACCGCGGTAAGTCCGTTCGCGGACTTGTACGCGAGATCTGGTATTTAAAAAAGGGCACACCGTGCCTTGTCTCGCCCGACGGATGGTCGGCCGGGCGGCCTCCGGCTGATGCTCGCCGGGAATAATGCGTTTTCGGGGCGCATCGTTACAATACAATCAATTTTTAATTAAGAGCCAGTAAGTAAATTGATAATAAAATAAATGGATAAAATTTAAAATTTATATTTCTTATATAATCAATATTGAACTTTTCAAATTACGAGTTTGTCACACGGATAAACAGAACGTTTCTGTGTGCAGAAGCCATAAATGAAGGAAAAAACGCTAGTGTGTGTGGCTATGCGCTTGGTCGCAGCACCGACCCCCACCATTCCCGGTCTTCTCTCGCTGTGACGCTGTCTCTTGCATGGCTGCGAGGGACCACGCAATCACGTAGTACGACACCGCACAGAAACAATCATTTTAATTTCAGGTAATTTTTCTTTATTTAATAAATATATATTGTTCACACAAATATTTTTAAAAGTATTTTTGTATAATTATTACTAATATGTACATTGTACATATATATTTGGCGATTTGTCGTTAAATCCAAAAATAGAGATTACGTGGAATGATCTGCAAAAACCACATTAATATCATAAAAATCATTTCAATGACCATCTTAAAATACATATATTTGCCTTTGTAACCTTATTGAACGAGTCTCTAATAAAATTATTTATTAACGGCTTCATACTTAAATCTTGATGCTAACTTTGCAACCGGTGGCTAAAAGTCCACAGGCTGCATCCACACCGATGGACGTGGTGCGAGCTGGAGGACAGTACGCGACGGAGATGGCGACTCAGCGTGAGGCAACGCTGTCGAGGGACGTGATGTCAATATACCTTCCCGATCCATTCCTGCTCCGGCAGACAACTCCGGTTCAGAGGCGGAAATTATTTCGCTTGATAACAGTAACGGCGATATTCCATTGGACGACCTGCTCCAGGGGACGCAGATCCAGAGGACGGACGTTCCGGGCAAGCAGCAGTAAAGGGGCAGCGTCAGGTTTGGTCTACGTGCCGATAAAAGACGTTTTCCGGTGTGAAAAGACATTAAATTTTATTTTATTGTGAACGACGTTTTAATAGTCGGAATTTAATTTCTCTGGTTCGATTATAGTTTTTCTAGTGCTCCTGCACGTTATAATTACGTTTTATATTTTGTTTAAACGTTTAATACGGAATTTCACATAAAAAAGTGAGATTGTTTATTTAATGATATTTTTAACTTTTAAATGCATAGATCGTCTTTAAATACTTCTCTTTAAAGATTCATAGGCTTGAATTAGCCAAATTTACATTATTTAAGGTTCAAGGTCACCGATTGAAATAACGGTGTGACGGCCATTTTGTTGACGTTGGATTACTTCTGACGACTAATTGAAGCGATCTGTGAGTTTAAAACGCGAGATTTTGCGTTAGATTAAAAGCGCACCGCAACAGGTGGATTTCGGTAGTTATAGGATATTTATCGATTCGACGCGATAAACGTGTTGAGATTGACAGCCGATATACCCAGTATCACTCTAACTTCACTTGAGTAACTTATGCTTCTCTAATGCGTTATACTGGGCCCATAACCTGTTGAGACTTTTCTTATCACAAAGAACAAATATCGTTTATTTGAAACGGAGTCTATACATTAACGTCTTTAGCCAGCGACTGCTCGTGTACGACTGACTTCTGACTGTGTCGAGCTTATAGAATAACATTGTTCACGCATAGGACACGCTCAAACCTCGTGACAATACATACTGAGTGATGCTTCGAACTAGCCTATAGAAATTTGCTTTTTTTATTGAATTTACATTTAAATTCTTAACAAAATCTTTATCAAAATAAGAGTAAATAAAAAATTTTAATACCATAATTGATTGAAAAATCAAACACGATAAAAAAATAGAAAAAAAATTAAAATTGTGCAATTAAAAAAGTTGCAAATTAGTTCCGTGACAACCTGCATAATATTATATTTTAGTAGACTAGGCCTACAGGGAAAACCACTTAAAAAAAAACGCGTCAACAATAGTACCTCATGGGTGACGAGAAAATCTATTGTTGTGATTTTACAAACATAGGTTAACTTTAAACCTTAGTTTAATCACTATTCATCTCTTTCTAAGGAGGAGAGTTAGAATCTCAAGTCTCGATAATTAAGACTTCAAAAAATAATGTTTTAGGACAATAAAAAAGTGTGCAAGTAGAAACTTGCACACTGCTTCCTCATAGCTTTTAAGTGTGCAAGTAGAAACTTGCACATTGCTTCCTCATAGTTTTTAATTGTGCAAATAGAAACTTGCACATTGCTTCCTCATAGTTTTTAATTGTACAAGTAGAAACTTGCACATTGTTTCTTCATAGTTTTTAAGTGTGCAAGTAGAAACATTGCTTCCTCATGGTTTTTAAGTGTGCAAGTAGAAACTTGCACATTGCTTCCTCATAGTTTTTAAGTGTGCAAGTAGAAACTTGCACATTGCTTCCTCATAGCTTTTAAATGTGCAAGTAGAAACTTGCACATTGCTTCCTCATAGTTTTTAATTGTGCAAGTAGAAACATTGCTTCCTCATAGTTTTTAAGTGTACAAGTAGAAACTTGCACATTGTTTCCTCATACTTTTTAAGTGTGCAAGTAGAAACCTACACATTGTTTCTTCATAGTTTTTAAGTGTGCAAGTAGAAACTTGCACATTGCTTCCTCATAGCTTTTAAATGTGCAAGTAGAAACTTGCACATTGCTTCCTCATAGTTTTTAATTGTGCAAGTAGAAACATTGCTTCCTCATAGTTTTTAAGTGTGCAAGTAGAAACTTGCACATTGCTTCCTCATAGTTTTTAAGTGTGCAAGTAGAAACTTGCACATTGCTTCCTCATAGTTTTTAAGTGTGCAAGTAGAAACTTGCACATTGCTACCTCATAGTTTTTTAGGTGTGCAAGTAAAAACTTGCACATTGCTTCCTCATAGTTTTCAAGTGTGCAAGTAGAAACCTGCACATTGCTTTCTTATAGTTTTTAAGTGTGCAAGTAGAAACCTTCGCTTACAAAGCTTCCTCTATGAGGAAGCCAAAACAAATAAATAATAATAATTATACATCGAATAAAATAAAAGCTTCCTTATAGAGGAAGCTTTGTAAGCGAAGGTTTCTACTTGCACACTTAAAAACTATAAGGAAGCAATGTGCAGGTTTCTACTTGCACACTTGAAAACTATGAGGAAGCAATGTGCAAGTTTCTGCTTGCACACTTAAAAACTATGAAGAAGCAATGTGCAAGTTTCTACTTACACACTTAAAAACAATGAGGAAGCAATGTTTCTACTTGCACAATTAAAAACTATGAGAAAGCAATGTGCAAGTTTCTACTTGTTTAAATTACAGCGCCAATTACAGAGAGAACATATATATTGCCTCAAAAAAATAATTGTTGCACTACTTTGGAAAATCTTTACATTCTGTCAATTAGAAAAAGAATGTATGATAACAATTTTTTAAAATTAAAAAATTTTATTTATTTAAATTTAACAAGGGAATACAAGATATTTAAATACAAAGTTTACATGTGTATTTTTTAGTGGTCACAAAGAATTACAGAGGTAACAATACAAAATAAGAATATTTTATTAAAATATTTAATTCAACGAGAGAATACAAGGTATTTAAATACAAAGTTTATATATGTATTTTTTATTAGAATAAAATATTTAATCACAAAGAATTACAGAGGTAACAGTACAAAATAAAAATATTTTATTAAAATACATAAATTTTTCTTGTAAAAAAACTTGGCGCTGCTAGACCTCGAAATTTTAAATAAATAAATAAAATTATCCTATACTTAATTATAAGCCGCATTATCCGCCATCATCACGCATACCCATATCACTCACTCGCACATACACACCACGCTGATAATCATTTTATTACTCCCGTCGCATTCTTCTCTGAATTATTTTTATTTATTGTTGTCCTTATTTATTTAAAATTTCGAGGTCTAGCAGCGCCAAGTTTTTTTACAAGAAAAATTTATGTATTTTAATAAAATATTTCTATTTTGTACTGTTACCTCTGTAATTCTTTGTGATTAAATCTTTTATTCTAATAAAAAATACATATATAAACTTTGTATTTAAATATCTTGTATTCCCTTGTTAAATTTAAATAAATAAAATTTGTTAATCTTATAAAATTGTTATACATTCTTTTTCTAATTGACAGAATGTAAAGATTTTCCAAAGTAGTGCAACAATTATTTTTTTGAGGCAATATATATGTTCTCTCTGTAATTGGCGCTGTAATTTAAAAAGATATCATTTCTTTTTTGTAATTGTAATAGATCACTTGAAGCGTGACTCTTCTTTGATAAGGTAATATAATTTTGTGATATGTATCACTTGGGTTATCATTTTTTCGAAATAAAAATACTACTGCTTAGATTTTTTCGAGATTTTTTAAGATATAAACATTACGTCTACCACTTGTTACTTAGGTTTTTTCGAGGTATAATACTACCACTTTTTTTTTTCGTAAAGATTACGTCTACCACTTGTTACCTAGGTTTTTTCGAGGTATAATACTATCATTTTTTTTTTTTTTTGAGGTAACAACATATACACTACTATGCGTGTACTTGGCGCCTTTTTAAACCTTTTTTTTTAAGTAAAAATGTACGATAAAAGCGGCGATAGTGAAAAAATCGCAGTAAAATATGTGATATTGTTATTTCGTATCTTGAGACTAAACATGCAAGGTAAAATTTCAATACATTCTCTCAAATATACATTTGCTGTACTTTCTTAAGAATTTATATAAACTTTATACATTATAACGGTACATTTTTTTATGATAAAAGAAGCAACAAATTTTGTGAAAAAATTAGCAAGCTCATTGTTAAAGATTTTCCAACAGAATGTCAAAGTACATAATTTGTACCTCCTATAAGTAAAAAATATTCTTTGACTAAAAAATCAATTCCAGCACAATGAGACCGGCGTTATTCTTTTGACAATTTTATATTTAGATTGACGAATAATACCGACACCTGGCGCGGCCTGGGTCAAGGGCTGCCAGGGCTCTGAATAATTACGACAAGATTTACTTTATTAATTGGGCGCCAGTTAGTTTATGAGAACTAACAAACTCATACTCGATATCTAATTCTCTTAATACGCCGCGGTCGGCTAGCGATTTAATTCTAAACATGAGACAATACAAGGGGAGTTCCGTCGGAAGACCCAAGGAATTTTGCAAGAGTCAGAAAGAAAAGTAGAGTAAAATGTTCTCAAAACTTGTTGCACATAAGGATTGTGTTTTTGAATTTTTGGTAACAGATTTTGATACAAAAATTACCCACAAACGAAAAAGACCTCTGGCGGGATACTTGCGCCAGAAAATTGCCGCTCACCTCGTTGATGCTAATAAACCTGCCTCGGTTTGGCAAGCTGAACAAGCAAAATTGCTAATAAAATTCGGTGACAAAATACCGCCAAATATGCCACATGAACACGTTCTACGCAAAGCGAAGCAACAGGAAGTAGACAAACGCCTTGGCTTAGAGAATACGAATCCAGTAATTAACTTACGCGTTGCTAAATATGAAGAACAGGTTGGTTCAATACATGCAATAGGAATTGATCCTTTCTATTGCATGTACTGGTTAAAGGAGCAATTAGAAATGTACAAATTAGGACACCGCTCTTTGGATAGCTACATGACAGTTGATGCCACAGGTAGTGTGGCTAAAAAGTTAATTGTGTATGGCGATATAACATCTGCGCATATATTTTTATATCAATGTGTTCTTGCATTCGGGGATAGTGATAATCCGGTTTTTCAGATGGTATCATCGAAGCAAGATGCATCGTTAATTACATATTTTTTGTCTGAAATTATAAGATTGGGTGCTCGTGTACCACGAATTGTAACGTCTGATTTCAATAGAGCTATCTTAGTTGCTCTAGCGAGAGCATTTGCGAACTGTGTCGATTTAAAACATTATTTACAAATATGTTTTCAAATTTGTTTTATGGAAGCAGACTTATCGCCCGACAGTTGCAATACAAAAATTCCAGCATGTTTTTTACGACTTGATGTTAGTATAGCAATGGTTGCAAAATGGAATTGTTTACGTAAGAAAGCAGCAAAAGTTCGCCAATTTTACATCAGGTCTATTGCTCAAATATATCAAATGTCCAATGTGCAGGATATTACTTACCTAGTAAAATGTATTTTGACAGTAGCCTTAAGTCAAGAAATCAGCGTCAATGATTCAAACGATCCAGTATCTTCAGAACTATGTTTACGGCATGTTAACAGTATTATTAAATAAGGGGTGCTTGTCAATGATGTACTGGAGAATGATGACGAAGTAGAGAAAGATGACTACGAAACAATTTTAGCATCTGACGATGGAATATCTTGCTGGAAAACGTGGGCACACGGAATATTCACCACTGCTCAAGAATTGGCAGAACAATCTGTTGATGGTAACGTACTCAATGCTTTACACAATCCAACTGCTGCATCTAAATTAAAAGATTTAATGACTTTTGTACATACCTCTGTGGACTAGTATAATGCGTCCGCATTTCAAACGAGGCGGTACTAGACCTGTGCGCCGCCGCGCCACGCCGCCGCCGCCTTTTCGGTCACGCCGCCGACGCCGACGTTTAGAAACAGCGCACGCCGCCGCCGCCGATATTATATCAGCGGCGGCGCGGCGTATGCTGCTGCTCTACTTACCGAAGTTTGCCGAACTCGGACTTTGGAGGTAGCAGGCAGCCGCCAGTTCGGGGTTCGGGCGGACGCAGAGTCACGTGGTTGAGACTTCTGCTATTTGAAACAATTAAAACCCGCCTGCGCCTATCCTATAGTCAGTATAGTCGCGGTTGCGAATTGCGATTCTTTGCATGTTGCTATGAATCAATGAATCATGGCAGAAGGCACCGTGAATATTAACAGACTGCCAGTTGCTGAGTTATCTGTCGCACCACTCGCATCGAAAGAAAAGCCAAGCAAATGTTGGGATTTTTTCGGGAAATTGATTCATACGAAGGACGGGAAAAGGAAGCATATTGCCTGCGACAAAGTGTTTTGTGTTCCATGTCTCAAGAAAGCTCAAGAGCTTCCAAAAGTTCCAAAACCCGCATTAAATCAGCTGCGAGAAGACGTTGATGTCGATGATCCTCTTCCTCTTCCAGTTGTACATGAACTTTTTGGCAGGTAAGTTGCGTTCCACTTTACTTATGTTTAATTTGGGCTTGGTGAAAATGGCCGGTGCTTATAATTTCGGAATAGCTGCTACTTGCCCTCACCGTATTTTGGAAAGCGAGACCCGAGACCCTTGTCGCATAACTCAAAGTTGCCCGCACGTTGATTTATCATCTATCTAATCTATCCAGTTGCAGAGGTGACGCTCTCCCTCGCTGTAGCCTGCAGGGTAAAACGAAGTACGAACAGGGTTGTCGTTTTACATAAAGTCTTAGAGAGTTTTGTGAACAATTTTTTTTCAATAATTGTCTACAGCAATTCGGTTCTTTATAGCATTTTGGGAGCTTTTGGTCCCTCATTCACAACCGTTCGTTTCGTGTGTGGGTCAGGATCGTCGATCTACTGTTCTGTCAGCTGTCAGCTGTTCCTGCGATGGAGCATATTCGTATAATTCGTAATACGATATACGATACGTATCGTAACGACACACAAAGGCGTTTGTTTCAAATTTACCCGAAATGTGCGTCACGCATTTCACGCAATCACGCTTATTCACGCAGCGTCGCTTGTTGAACACAGTTATTACTGCCAAAAATTTAACGAGTTTTTCTTTTCAGCTTCGCCGTTAAGAGTTATTCTCTCTCGGTCAGCACCGGCAACCTCGCTCGCCACCTCAAAGATGACCATGGAATAGACGAGGTTAAGAAAACCCACAAAAATGCAACTCTTACAAATTTCTTCAACCTGCAACGAAAGAATACCGGCACCTTAGTGCGAGATGATCGTTGGTTTCTTGCACGAAATTTGGCGATGATGTGTTGCCGCGACCTTTTCCCCTTTGATTTTGTATGTGGCGAGGGAATGGTGGACTTGTGTAAGGTAAAGGATATTCTTCTAAATTCCCTGGACAGCAGTGACAGCACACAATATTCATAAAATATTTTAGAAATATAGATCTTAAATATTTTATAAATATTCTAATGTCCACGATTTTCACGTATGAAAAGGATTATGACATTATGATAAATATCTGAAAATATTTGTGAAAGATTTTGATAAATATTTTTCATAAATATTTTTACATATTTATCATAATCTTTTTCACACCTGAAAATCGCGGACATTAGAATATTTCTAAAATATTTAATACCTATATTTTTAAAATATTTTGTAAATATTATATACTGTCTGGGTCTTTACTCCGCATTAAAATCAGTCAAATCAGTGACGACTGACGATTGTGGCGAATCCATGATCCATGACATGACCTCGTCTTGGAAGTGGTTAGGCTTAGGTGGTAGGGTTTTAAATAGGACACATGATTGGCCTATCTTCCAGGAGGCGCTAAGTCGTAAGGCGTTTTGAGATGGGTTCATATCTAGTGGCGGGTTTAGAGTTCAGAGAGGGAGGGCGTTGCCCTCTGGAAACGCCTGAAATGCCTTAAAGCGCCGCTTGAGAAGTAGGCCACCGGCGCGATCTGCCCTTGTGAGTAAACAACCCCAGACTAGAACTAAAGGCAGTCAGTCAGTGGCTCCCTCTAAACCAAGCTTCTGGATCTGCCCCTGATCATAACTCATGACCTTCTTATTAATCTTGGTTGTACTTTACACGTCAATCAATTATTTCTGTATGTAAAAGAGCGCGGAATTTAATTTGAACTTTTTTACAGAAGTATCGCGTAATCTCGCAGGATGAGAGTCTTCCAGACCGGACAACTGTGTCCAGAGGTGGCCTAGACGACGTCTACGAGAGCATGGTTCAGGAGATTATGAAACTACTTGCTAGGACTGGTCGGCACGGCGCGCTCACCTTTGACCTCTGGACAGATAGCTACAGACGGCGAGCATACATTACATTTACCTACCACTACATATCAGGTAAAACACCGTTTATTGATTATTTATTGATGCGCGTTTTACCTTTATTTTCCACCGATACTGCAAAGAAATTTTATCCTAGTAGGCACAATATTTTTTTTTTTGCAGAAGATTTTGAAGCCAAGCAACTCACGTTACGAACTTGGCTCATGGTGGACAAGAAAACAGGCAAGAATATAAGCGACGAGATAAACGACGTTCTCCAAGCTTTCGGTTTGCAAGGAAGACAAATTACTGCAGTTACCGATGCCGGTTCAAACGTTGTCCTCGCCTGCAAACTATTGAAAATGAAACATCACAAGTGCCTCGGCCATGGCGTCCACAATCTGATTACAGCAGATGGGCTCAAACGCACAGAAAGACTGGAAGAGATAGTTAAAAAGGCAAAGAAAATAGTGAAGACAGTGCGGTACCGTGCGCCCGAACTGGAGGCAGAATTTGATAAGCAGCAGCGGCAACTCCTCACTGACATAATGGAATCGGCGGACGTGTTGGACATGGAGGATGGAGACCCTCTTACGGTGCTGGAAGACATTGTACTTGAGGGAGACGACGAGGAAGTTCCTGCCCATGCAGGTAACGCAGCAACAGCCTGCAAGAAGGCTCCTACTCTCAAGACCGATGTCGTTACCCGATGGCACGCTCTGTTGCGTCTGTGCAAAAGTATGGGTCCCCATAGAAACAGCATTAACACAATCCTTGCAAGGATTGAGAAGTCCAATCTGATGCTCACTCCCAGTGAGTGGGAATTCCTGGACGACCTCGGCAAGTTCTTGGAGAGCTTCCGCACCGCTGTAGAAGTCCTATCGGCGGAGAAGAGTACGACGCTGAACGTTGCTCTGCTCATGAGGGCAGAACTGGAAGAGCGTCTAGAGAATAGCGATAGCGAGTCGCTGCTTATCCTACAGATGAAGAACTTCATGCGTGCTAAGCTTAACCACAGGTTTCCAGTCACGGATCTACTCGTCGCGGCAGCACTTCTGGATCCTCGTTGTCAAAACCTAAAGTCGGTGAAGAACCATCTCTCAGATAGGTTCATGACGAAAGCTGAGTTCCTGGTTGCCCAAGTGAAGGAAAATGTGAGGGAAGCTGATGTCATTAAAGACGATATCGCCGTGCCCATGACCGAACCCAACTTGAAAGGATCAGCCCAGCCTGCATCTCCTGTCGCGCTACTTGCTCAGAAACATTCTGCACAGATTTCCTCGTCCGATAGAATTCACGAAGAGGTAGAATATTTTTTGACGACGGCAAGCTTGGCATATGTTCCAGATGGAGACATCCTGAAATATTGGGGAAAAATGCAGGGGCAGTTTCCATGGCTATCTGCCTTAGCGAGGGGTATTCTGTGCATACCTGCAACTAGCACTCCATCAGAGAGGGTTTTTTCTATAGCCGGGCTTGTCGTCACCGCAAAAAGATCCTGCCTCCATCCTCTACGCGTCCATAAAATCATTTTTGTGCACAACAATTACAATGTATGCAAAGAAATTGTAAATGGTTCTAGCTGAACTGCAGACTGCAGAAAGCAGAGTGCAGACTAGTCGTTCCGTGTTCCCTACAGTACCTACTGTGATTATTCTAGCTCATGACAAAGTTCAAATTTCTTTTAAGTTTTAAGCTAGTACTGTAATTTGTTAACCACTAGTCTATTAACACTTATAGTAATTTAGCAATTTGCTATTTAAGGGACCCAGTCCACAATAAAAGTTACTTTTTTAAAGCAAATAGTGTTGGTACTGCCATTGTTATATAATAAACGTTTTTTAATATGAGAAACATAATTAACTACTTCGCTGAGTTTGCTGACATTGATGCATTTTTGCGCCAAAGTCAGCAAAAATGCGTCAAAGTCAGCGAAGTAGTTAATTATGTTTCTTATATTTCAGAAGATACACGAAAAATTGTCTTAGTTTCACGCTCACGCCGGGTCACGCCGCCGCGACGCCGCCGGTAAGATCAAACGGCGCGCGCCGCCGAACGCCGCCGCCGCCGGGTCGAAATGAGGTCAGACGCCGCCGCTACCAAAATTTAAGTCGGCGCACAGGTCTAGATAAGAATGTAAAGGTACAGTGGCTAAATCGTCGCCAGTTGAAGGGACGTTTTCTAATTTAAAAAACGTAGTTTTCGAAGGTAGGCTACCAATGAGAGTGGATAAGTTTGTGATCGAACATCTTAACTATCTCGATGGAAAGTTAAGATTAGCATATGCCGAGCACAATAAAGTCAAGAATATAATTTCAAACCCTGAAATTACAATACCACAATCAGATTCCACAGTTTAATCTGAATCCATCGAAGAAAAAGAACGAAGTTCAACGTACATCACGTCTAATAAAACATCACCCAATACAACGACGAAAGATAATGTACAGGTTACAATAAATGATATTACAAAACAACAACTTTCATTAAATAAAACAGAAATAACTAAATCTTGTACTAATAATGAAATTAAGACAACTGAAACATCTACGTCATTTATCGTTTCTCCATCGTTTCTTCAAAAAAGTACAAAATTGAGCAGTAACACTTCCACTTTTCTATCCGAAATAGAATTTAACGCATGCTATGCTAAAACCTCCACTCCATTAAAAGAAGAGCCACAGAAGAAAAGAAACACATTCGTTGTATCTTGTAAAAGTGAAAATGAATTAAATAATAAAAAAAACTGGCAGGGAAAGGGTAAAACCGATGTAAATAAATGAAAAAGAAAGATTGACACAAATAACGAAAAATACCGAAAGAAACTTAATTATTTGGATGCCTGCGCCGATTGGGACTTTTTGCCGAACGGCGCTGCAGTAGGTATACCTCTGATGCCTAATGGGAATCTATGCGAACCAGTGCATTGCGACGGGATTAGAATTATTGTAAAAGACACATGTGCTTTTGACTCGTTACTACAAGTTAAAATGAGTGCAATAGCAACAAATCCTTCTTATAAAGAAGCAACCTGTGCAATTAACAGCAAAATTACAAAATTAGCCGAAAGGCTTTTAACGGATGGCAAAGTGACCGCAGCAGCTAGAGTTGAGAGAGCTCGAATTTTACGCAATGTTCCAATTCTTAAAAAGTCTCAGTACACACAACAATTGCAAACTGTAGATGCAAACAGCAATGCTGCTCATCTTGCGGAATACATTTTACATCCGAGCTACACAAGAACCCTTTGTTGCAATTGTTGGAAACGATAAAGCTTTCATTGGTTCTATCATAGGTTGGCAATACTGTAACACTAATACATGTAGGTCGCGCTCGTGCAGGTTAACTGCTTTCGGTTGAGAATCGTGATGAGTCGTCAGAATCGTTCTGTCTGTCCGAGCGTACGACACGTGCAACTGGCTTCTGTAGTTATTTCAATAAACGGTTCATTGTCTAATCATATTAATGTTTACTTCGCCTTACGGCTCCCACGAAACATTAACAGCAATGCTTGTAAAAAAACCAGCGAACGCAGTTTTACATTCTTGAATATCAATGTCGATATAATCCAAAACGGACCAGGCTATATGCAAGACGCAATAAATAGTGCGATCAATACAAATTATATCAGCAAAAATTGTAAACAAATGCAAGATTCTAACTTGATATATGGCCCGCATGTTCTTATCGATATGAGCATTCTGACAGACAAAAATTATGTTCCGTCAAATTCAGCAAAATTGCCCTTAGGTCGCATAGAGCTCAACGCAATAAGTAAACGCGTTGAAGTTGGGGGAATATATTATAATTTCATTAGGGCAATTAGATACATTGGACCGACTAGAGCAAACTCTACAGGGCACTATACAGGGATTGTATACATAGGTTTGAAGTGGTATGAATGATGACTTATCACGTAAACGAACACAACTACAATCCACTTTCAAAATAATTCCGCACGTTCTCATTTACATCAGGCAATAAAGTTAAAGAGATATATGGTATAATATAATAATAATAAAAGAAGGCAATATAAAACAAAATACAAGAATAAAAATAAGAAGTAAAAAACTTGATAAATAAAAAATATAAAAAAAGTAAATAAAAATAGTTAATAAAAAATTAAAAAATATAAAACAAAAAACTATAAAAACAATAAAAAATTTTAAAAAAATTTAAAACTTAAAAAACCCCTAAAAAACAAAAATGGAACCAATCCCCATCACGTCCTCGTCCTCGTCGTGGTTCTGGTATCACTAAGTGTGAGAACAAAGATGCTACTTGAAACTCTAAACAAAATTGTCGGATCGGGTAATTACAAACCAAAAAGTAAACATGAATAATAAAAAAAATATATTTTTTAAACTAATGCCCTATTGACAAATGCTGCAAAAATTAGAAAAAAAATACTAATAACAATAAAATTAATTACAATAGACAGTATCGCAAACTATTAACAGAGCCTCATTCCAATATCTTGAAAAATATTTTAAAGAAAAAAGTAATGATTTTTTTGTAGAACTCACGGAACGCCACTCCTATCTCAGATTAATAACAACGCGTAAACTTTCTAATAATAAAAATTGATTCTTAAATGTTAAAAACATTAAAGCACGTTCAGAATTAAAGAAGAATTGTATTAGAACTTACAGAACTATCGAAAATCCGCCAGCGCCTCACCTAGAAACCCGTAAATGCTGCTTTCTTGAAAGAAAAAGTTATTTAAAAAATAATCACATAATTTTTATCGCCAGAACTCTTCGGAAAACGTTAAGACATGTTCAGAACTATAGGATAATTATAATAAAGCTCACAGAACTGTTGAAAGTCGGCCAGCGTCTCACCTAGAAGCTCATAAATGCGGCTTTTTTAAAAGAAAAAATTGTTTAAAAAATAATCACATAATTTTCTTTACTAGAACTCTTTGAAAAATGTTAGAACACGTTCAGAACTACAGGATAATTATAATGAGGTTCACAGAACTGTTGAAAATCGACCAGCGCCTCACCTAGAAACTGTAAATGCGGCTTTCTCGGGAGAAAAAACTATTTAAAAAATATTCACATAATTTTTATTGCCAGAACTCTTCGGAAAACATTAAGACACGTTCAGAAATACAGGATAATTATAATAAGGCTTACAGAACTGTCGAAAATCGGCCAGCGCCTCACCTAGAAACCCGTAAATGCAGCTTTCTCGGGAGAAAAAACTATTTAAAAAATATTCACATAATTTTTATCTCCAGAACTCTTCGGAAAACGTTAAGACATGTTCAGAACTATAGGATAATTATAATAAAGCTCACAGAACTGTTGAAAGTCGGCCAGCGTCTCACCTACAAACCCATAAATGCGGCTTTCTTGAAAGAAAAAATTGTTTAAAAAATATTCACATAATTTTTATCACTAGACCTCTTCGGAAAACGTTAAGACACGTTCAGAAGTACAGGATAATTATAATAGGGCTCACAGAACTGTCGAAAATGGGCCAGCGCCTTGAAACCGCCTTCGACACCTCAGGCTGTTCCATACGTGCTTGACGTTGCATCCCGAACACCAGCCATGTCTAGGAGGCCTAGCCAAGCAGCGGAGACCCGAGAGGCGATGCCAGGAAGAGAGATCCTAAAAGATAAGGATCAATTAAAAATTATCCCATCCAATATCCGTACATCCACTCCAATACCTGAGGGAGACTCGCAGAATACGAGCCTCGATGCTACTACAATATCCATTGATGGCAGCGATGACACGCCGCCAGATGTAGACCAGCTGATCGCAGCCAGTCAGCTGACGACTCCAGAAGGAGGGATGATCCAGCACGATAGTCAGACACCAGACTAGAGGTAACCTGCGAAGAAGAAAAGAGACATTTTAGCATTAAGATATTAATAAAGATAATACTTACCCGAGTGTGACATCTAGTTCATAGATTGTTTTGATAATATTTTATATTAACCAGTAGACTCTTCCAAACGAGTTATTTTGATATTCATATTGACATACGCGATAATACATAACCTTATAACAATAAATAATAAGTATGACACGTGACAGAGTTCACTTTATTAGTTTTAATATCGATACTCACGAGAGAGATAATCTCGTGAAATTAGTACTGTATGTTGATTTTGAGCCAATGACAAAGCTTTAAATAGCGTTCATATGACAGGATCATATCTTGAAGCAATGTATGCGTGATAAGTATAATAAGAGTGATTATAAGTTAAGATTAACTTATCAATGATCCTGAGAAGTCTGATAGTCATTTATAATTAATTTTATAATGATTTTCTAATTATTTACGTTTCGGAGCAAAGTTTTTTATTTTGAATATTCGTGCGTAATTAACGTTATATTCGTGTTCCTGGAGACCAAGGGAACACACCCATATGGTCAATTTATTAAAAATTTTGTTGGTTAATTTTGACAACAGCTTATAACGAAATAAGAAATAATGTAAAAATCGTGATGAAAAGCGACTCTATCAGTTAATTGGAACATAGAAAACCAGAATATAGCGTTAAATGGGGGAAAAACACCCTTAGTTATGATTTTTACTCCGAAAGGGTAACTCGCGTGATAATTATGCGATATCGTTTTTTATGATTTTATTTAGTTCTGAGAGACCCCAGGAACCGACCCATATAGTTAAATAACGAAAATACACGTTATATTAGATTCTCACCTGAACAAGTGCACTTTTTAATTGAGCCTCTGATTGACTTAAGAAGGGTATAGACATGTTCCTGGTGACTCCTAGAAGCTACCCATATAATTTATTTACCGATTATGCGGTTATTTTATTTTGTTAATTAACGAAACGAGCTTTTTAATTAAGGCTAATTATGAAGTTTTGACGATAGAAATGGAATCCTAGTGACCCATAGAGACGACCCATATGGTTAGTTTGGTAAATTTCAATTTATTTCCATTTGTTAATTAAGAAGGTGAGATTTGTAATTAAGGCGAATTATGATGATTCGACGTTATGAGCGTGATCCTAGGGACACATGGAAAGAGAATCTGACGTTACTTTTACAAATTTCACAATAATTTAAATTTTTACTCCGAAAAGTCAAAACTCGTAATTATTAACTTTTTGCGTTTTTTATGATTAGATATCATTTAGAGAGGCACTCTGAAGATGCCTGTAAAGAAAAAACTTTAAAATTTTCAAGAGTTACAGCCCTTCATAGGGTGCACCCCGAAAAATAGACTTTCTTTATTGTCGACAGTTTTGTTCTCCCCGTGAAAAGTTCTATCGAAAACTATTAGGTTCCGAAGCGGTCCGAACGATATTTCAAGAGTTACAGCCCTTCATAGGGTGCACCCCGAAAAATAGACTTTCTTTATTGTCGACAGTTTTGTTCTCCCCGTGAAAAGTTCTATCGAAAACTATTAGGTTCCGAAGCGGTCCGAACGATATTTCAAGAGTTACAGCCCTTCATAGGGTGCACCCCGAAAAATAGACTTTCTTTATTGTCGACAGTTTTGTTCTCCCCGTGAAAAGTTCTATCGAAAACTATTAGGTTCCGAAGCGGTCCGAACGATATTTCAAGAGTTACAGCCCTTCATAGGGTGCACCCCGAAAAATAGACTTTCTTTATTGTCGACAGTTTTGTTCTCCCCGTGAAAAGTTCTATCGAAAACTATTAGGTTCCGAAGCGGTCCGAACGATATTTCAAGAGTTACAGCCCTTCATAGGGTGCACCCCGAAAAATAGACTTTCTTTATTGTCGACAGTTTTGTTCTCCCCGTGAAAAGTTCTATCGAAAACTATTAGGTTCCGAAGCGGTCCGAACGATATTTCAAGAGTTACAGCCCTTCATAGGGTGCACCCCGAAAAATAGACTTTCTTTATTGTCGACAGTTTTGTTCTCCCCGTGAAAAGTTCTATCGAAAACTATTAGGTTCCGAAGCGGTCCGAACGATATTTCAAGAGTTACAGCCCTTCATAGGGTGCACCCCGAAAAATAGACTTTCTTTATTGTCGACAGTTTTGTTCTCCCCGTGAAAAGTTCTATCGAAAACTATTAGGTTCCGAAGCGGTCCGAACGATATTTCAAGAGTTACAGCCCTTCATAGGGTGCACCCCGAAAAATAGACTTTCTTTATTGTCGACAGTTTTGTTCTCCCCGTGAAAAGTTCTATCGAAAACTATTAGGTTCCGAAGCGGTCCGAACGATATTTCAAGAGTTACAGCCCTTCATAGGGTGCACCCCGAAAAATAGACTTTCTTTATTGTCGACAGTTTTGTTCTCCCCGTGAAAAGTTCTATCGAAAACTATTAGGTTCCGAAGCGGTCCGAACGATATTTCAAGAGTTACAGCCCTTCATAGGGTGCACCCCGAAAAATAGACTTTCTTTATTGTCGACAGTTTTGTTCTCCCCGTGAAAAGTTCTATCGAAAACTATTAGGTTCCGAAGCGGTCCGAACGATATTTCAAGAGTTACAGCCCTTCATAGGGTGCACCCCGAAAAATAGACTTTCTTTATTGTCGACAGTTTTGTTCTCCCCGTGAAAAGTTCTATCGAAAACTATTAGGTTCCGAAGCGGTCCGAACGATATTTCAAGAGTTACAGCCCTTCATAGGGTGCACCCCGAAAAATAGACTTTCTTTATTGTCGACAGTTTTGTTCTCCCCGTGAAAAGTTCTATCGAAAACTATTAGGTTCCGAAGCGGTCCGAACGATATTTCAAGAGTTACAGCCCTTCATAGGGTGCACCCCGAAAAATAGACTTTCTTTATTGTCGACAGTTTTGTTCTCCCCGTGAAAAGTTCTATCGAAAACTATTAGGTTCCGAAGCGGTCCGAACGATATTTCAAGAGTTACAGCCCTTCATAGGGTGCACCCCGAAAAATAGACTTTCTTTATTGTCGACAGTTTTGTTCTCCCCGTGAAAAGTTCTATCGAAAACTATTAGGTTCCGAAGCGGTCCGAACGATATTTCAAGAGTTACAGCCCTTCATAGGGTGCACCCCGAAAAATAGACTTTCTTTATTGTCGACAGTTTTGTTCTCCCCGTGAAAAGTTCTATCGAAAACTATTAGGTTCCGAAGCGGTCCGAACGATATTTCAAGAGTTACAGCCCTTCATAGGGTGCACCCCGAAAAATAGACTTTCTTTATTGTCGACAGTTTTGTTCTCCCCGTGAAAAGTTCTATCGAAAACTATTAGGTTCCGAAGCGGTCCGAACGATATTTCAAGAGTTACAGCCCTTCATAGGGTGCACCCCGAAAAATAGACTTTCTTTATTGTCGACAGTTTTGTTCTCCCCGTGAAAAGTTCTATCGAAAACTATTAGGTTCCGAAGCGGTCCGAACGATATTTCAAGAGTTACAGCCCTTCATAGGGTGCACCCCGAAAAATAGACTTTCTTTATTGTCGACAGTTTTGTTCTCCCCGTGAAAAGTTCTATCGAAAACTATTAGGTTCCGAAGCGGTCCGAACGATATTTCAAGAGTTACAGCCCTTCATAGGGTGCACCCCGAAAAATAGACTTTCTTTATTGTCGACAGTTTTGTTCTCCCCGTGAAAAGTTCTATCGAAAACTATTAGGTTCCGAAGCGGTCCGAACGATATTTCAAGAGTTACAGCCCTTCATAGGGTGCACCCCGAAAAATAGACTTTCTTTATTGTCGACAGTTTTGTTCTCCCCGTGAAAAGTTCTATCGAAAACTATTAGGTTCCGAAGCGGTCCGAACGATATTTCAAGAGTTACAGCCCTTCATAGGGTGCACCCCGAAAAATAGACTTTCTTTATTGTCGACAGTTTTGTTCTCCCCGTGAAAAGTTCTATCGAAAACTATTAGGTTCCGAAGCGGTCCGAACGATATTTCAAGAGTTACAGCCCTTCATAGGGTGCACCCCGAAAAATAGACTTTCTTTATTGTCGACAGTTTTGTTCTCCCCGTGAAAGTTCTATCGAAAACTATTAGGTTCCGAAGCGGTCCGAACGATATTTCAAGAGTTACAGCCCTTCATAGGGTGCACCCCGAAAAATAGACTTTCTTTATTGTCGACAGTTTTGTTCTCCCCGTGAAAAGTTCTATCGAAAACTATTAGGTTCCGAAGCGGTCCGAACGATATTTCAAGAGTTACAGCCCTTCATAGGGTGCACCCCGAAAAATAGACTTTCTTTATTGTCGACAGTTTTGTTCTCCCCGTGAAAAGTTCTATCGAAAACTATTAGGTTCCGAAGCGGTCCGAACGATATTTCAAGAGTTACAGCCCTTCATAGGGTGCACCCCGAAAAATAGACTTTCTTTATTGTCGACAGTTTTGTTCTCCCCGTGAAAAGTTCTATCGAAAACTATTAGGTTCCGAAGCGGTCCGAACGATATTTCAAGAGTTACAGCCCTTCATAGGGTGCACCCCGAAAAATAGACTTTCTTTATTGTCGACAGTTTTGTTCTCCCCGTGAAAAGTTCTATCGAAAACTATTAGGTTCCGAAGCGGTCCGAACGATATTTCAAGAGTTACAGCCCTTCATAGGGTGCACCCCGAAAAATAGACTTTCTTTATTGTCGACAGTTTTGTTCTCCCCGTGAAAAGTTCTATCGAAAACTATTAGGTTCCGAAGCGGTCCGAACGATATTTCAAGAGTTACAGCCCTTCATAGGGTGCACCCCGAAAAATAGACTTTCTTTATTGTCGACAGTTTTGTTCTCCCCGTGAAAAGTTCTATCGAAAACTATTAGGTTCCGAAGCGGTCCGAACGATATTTCAAGAGTTACAGCCCTTCATAGGGTGCACCCCGAAAAATAGACTTTCTTTATTGTCGACAGTTTTGTTCTCCCCGTGAGAAGTTCTATCGAAAACTATTAGGTTCCGAAGCGGTCCGAACGATATTTCAAGAGTTACAGCCCTTCATAGGGTGCACCCCGAAAAATAGACTTTCTTTATTGTCGACAGTTTTGTTCTCCCCGTGAAAAGTTCTATCGAAAACTATTAGGTTCCGAAGCGGTCCGAACGATATTTCAAGAGTTACAGCCCTTCATAGGGTGCACCCCGAAAAATAGACTTTCTTTATTGTCGACAGTTTTGTTCTCCCCGTGAAAAGTTCTATCGAAAACTATTAGGTTCCGAAGCGGTCCGAACGATATTTCAAGAGTTACAGCCCTTCATAGGGTGCACCCCGAAAAATAGACTTTCTTTATTGTCGACAGTTTTGTTCTCCCCGTGAAAAGTTCTATCGAAAACTATTAGGTTCCGAAGCGGTCCGAACGATATTTCAAGAGTTACAGCCCTTCATAGGGTGCACCCCGAAAAATAGACTTTCTTTATTGTCGACAGTTTTGTTCTCCCCGTGAAAAGTTCTATCGAAAACTATTAGGTTCCGAAGCGGTCCGAACGATATTTCAAGAGTTACAGCCCTTCATAGGGTGCACCCCGAAAAATAGACTTTCTTTATTGTCGACAGTTTTGTTCTCCCCGTGAAAAGTTCTATCGAAAACTATTAGGTTCCGAAGCGGTCCGAACGATATTTCAAGAGTTACAGCCCTTCATAGGGTGCACCCCGAAAAATAGACTTTCTTTATTGTCGACAGTTTTGTTCTCCCCGTGAAAAGTTCTATCGAAAACTATTAGGTTCCGAAGCGGTCCGAACGATATTTCAAGAGTTACAGCCCTTCATAGGGTGCACCCCGAAAAATAGACTTTCTTTATTGTCGACAGTTTTGTTCTCCCCGTGAAAAGTTCTATCGAAAACTATTAGGTTCCGAAGCGGTCCGAACGATATTTCAAGAGTTACAGCCCTTCATAGGGTGCACCCCGAAAAATAGACTTTCTTTATTGTCGACAGTTTTGTTCTCCCCGTGAAAGTTCTATCGAAAACTATTAGGTTCCGAAGCGGTCCGAACGATATTTCAAGAGTTACAGCCCTTCATAGGGTGCACCCCGAAAAATAGACTTTCTTTATTGTCGACAGTTTTGTTCTCCCCGTGAAAGTTCTATCGAAAACTATTAGGTTCCGAAGCGGTCCGAACGATATTTCAAGAGTTACAGCCCTTCATAGGGTGCACCCCGAAAAATAGACTTTCTTTATTGTCGACAGTTTTGTTCTCCCCGTGAAAAGTTCTATCGAAAACTATTAGGTTCCGAAGCGGTCCGAACGATATTTCAAGAGTTACAGCCCTTCATAGGGTGCACCCCGAAAAATAGACTTTCTTTATTGTCGACAGTTTTGTTCTCCCCGTGAAAAGTTCTATCGAAAACTATTAGGTTCCGAAGCGGTCCGAACGATATTTCAAGAGTTACAGCCCTTCATAGGGTGCACCCCGAAAAATAGACTTTCTTTATTGTCGACAGTTTTGTTCTCCCCGTGAAAAGTTCTATCGAAAACTATTAGGTTCCGAAGCGGTCCGAACGATATTTCAAGAGTTACAGCCCTTCATAGGGTGCACCCCGAAAAATAGACTTTCTTTATTGTCGACAGTTTTGTTCTCCCCGTGAAAAGTTCTATCGAAAACTATTAGGTTCCGAAGCGGTCCGAACGATATTTCAAGAGTTACAGCCCTTCATAGGGTGCACCCCGAAAAATAGACTTTCTTTATTGTCGACAGTTTTGTTCTCCCCGTGAAAAGTTCTATCGAAAACTATTAGGTTCCGAAGCGGTCCGAACGATATTTCAAGAGTTACAGCCCTTCATAGGGTGCACCCCGAAAAATAGACTTTCTTTATTGTCGACAGTTTTGTTCTCCCCGTGAAAAGTTCTATCGAAAACTATTAGGTTCCGAAGCGGTCCGAACGATATTTCAAGAGTTACAGCCCTTCATAGGGTGCACCCCGAAAAATAGACTTTCTTTATTGTCGACAGTTTTGTTCTCCCCGTGAAAAGTTCTATCGAAAACTATTAGGTTCCGAAGCGGTCCGAACGATATTTCAAGAGTTACAGCCCTTCATAGGGTGCACCCCGAAAAATAGACTTTCTTTATTGTCGACAGTTTTGTTCTCCCCGTGAAAGTTCTATCGAAAACTATTAGGTTCCGAAGCGGTCCGAACGATATTTCAAGAGTTACAGCCCTTCATAGGGTGCACCCCGAAAAATAGACTTTCTTTATTGTCGACAGTTTTGTTCTCCCCGTGAAAAGTTCTATCGAAAACTATTAGGTTCCGAAGCGGTCCGAACGATATTTCAAGAGTTACAGCCCTTCATAGGGTGCACCCCGAAAAATAGACTTTCTTTATTGTCGACAGTTTTGTTCTCCCCGTGAAAAGTTCTATCGAAAACTATTAGGTTCCGAAGCGGTCCGAACGATATTTCAAGAGTTACAGCCCTTCATAGGGTGCACCCCGAAAAATAGACTTTCTTTATTGTCGACAGTTTTGTTCTCCCCGTGAAAAGTTCTATCGAAAACTATTAGGTTCCGAAGCGGTCCGAACGATATTTCAAGAGTTACAGCCCTTCATAGGGTGCACCCCGAAAAATAGACTTTCTTTATTGTCGACAGTTTTGTTCTCCCCGTGAAAGTTCTATCGAAAACTATTAGGTTCCGAAGCGGTCCGAACGATATTTCAAGAGTTACAGCCCTTCATAGGGTGCACCCCGAAAAATAGACTTTCTTTATTGTCGACAGTTTTGCTTCTCCCCGTGAAAAGTTCTATCGAAAACTATTAGGTTCCGAAGCGGTCCGAACGATATTTCAAGAGTTACAGCCCTTCATAGGGTGCACCCCGAAAAATAGACTTTCTTTATTGTCGACAGTTTTGTTCTCCCCGTGAAAAGTTCTATCGAAAACTATTAGGTTCCGAAGCGGTCCGAACGATATTTCAAGAGTTACAGCCCTTCATAGGGTGCACCCCGAAAAATAGACTTTCTTTATTGTCGACAGTTTTGTTCTCCCCGTGAAAGTTCTATCGAAAACTATTAGGTTCCGAAGCGGTCCGAACGATATTTCAAGAGTTACAGCCCTTCATAGGGTGCACCCCGAAAAATAGACTTTCTTTATTGTCGACAGTTTTGTTCTCCCCGTGAAAAGTTCTATCGAAAACTATTAGGTTCCGAAGCGGTCCGAACGATATTTCAAGAGTTACAGCCCTTCATAGGGTGCACCCCGAAAAATAGACTTTCTTTATTGTCGACAGTTTTGTTCTCCCCGTGAAAAGTTCTATCGAAAACTATTAGGTTCCGAAGCGGTCCGAACGATATTTCAAGAGTTACAGCCCTTCATAGGGTGCACCCCGAAAAATAGACTTTCTTTATTGTCGACAGTTTTGTTCTCCCCGTGAAAGTTCTATCGAAAACTATTAGGTTCCGAAGCGGTCCGAACGATATTTCAAGAGTTACAGCCCTTCATAGGGTGCACCCCGAAAAATAGACTTTCTTTATTGTCGACAGTTTTGTTCTCCCCGTGAAAGTTCTATCGAAAACTATTAGGTTCCGAAGCGGTCCGAACGATATTTCAAGAGTTACAGCCCTTCATAGGGTGCACCCCGAAAAATAGACTTTCTTTATTGTCGACAGTTTTGTTCTCCCCGTGAAAAGTTCTATCGAAAACTATTAGGTTCCGAAGCGGTCCGAACGATATTTCAAGAGTTACAGCCCTTCATAGGGTGCACCCCGAAAAATAGACTTTCTTTATTGTCGACAGTTTTGTTCTCCCCGTGAAAAGTTCTATCGAAAACTATTAGGTTCCGAAGCGGTCCGAACGATATTTCAAGAGTTACAGCCCTTCATAGGGTGCACCCCGAAAAATAGACTTTCTTTATTGTCGACAGTTTTGTTCTCCCCGTGAAAAGTTCTATCGAAAACTATTAGGTTCCGAAGCGGTCCGAACGATATTTCAAGAGTTACAGCCCTTCATAGGGTGCACCCCGAAAAATAGACTTTCTTTATTGTCGACAGTTTTGTTCTCCCCGTGAAAAGTTCTATCGAAAACTATTAGGTTCCGAAGCGGTCCGAACGATATTTCAAGAGTTACAGCCCTTCATAGGGTGCACCCCGAAAAATAGACTTTCTTTATTGTCGACAGTTTTGTTCTCCCCGTGAAAAGTTCTATCGAAAACTATTAGGTTCCGAAGCGGTCCGAACGATATTTCAAGAGTTACAGCCCTTCATAGGGTGCACCCCGAAAAATAGACTTTCTTTATTGTCGACAGTTTTGTTCTCCCCGTGAAAAGTTCTATCGAAAACTATTAGGTTCCGAAGCGGTCCGAACGATATTTCAAGAGTTACAGCCCTTCATAGGGTGCACCCCGAAAAATAGACTTTCTTTATTGTCGACAGTTTTGTTCTCCCCGTGAAAAGTTCTATCGAAAACTATTAGGTTCCGAAGCGGTCCGAACGATATTTCAAGAGTTACAGCCCTTCATAGGGTGCACCCCGAAAAATAGACTTTCTTTATTGTCGACAGTTTTGTTCTCCCCGTGAAAGTTCTATCGAAAACTATTAGGTTCCGAAGCGGTCCGAACGATATTTCAAGAGTTACAGCCCTTCATAGGGTGCACCCCGAAAAATAGACTTTCTTTATTGTCGACAGTTTTGTTCTCCCCGTGAAAAGTTCTATCGAAAACTATTAGGTTCCGAAGCGGTCCGAACGATATTTCAAGAGTTACAGCCCTTCATAGGGTGCACCCCGAAAAATAGACTTTCTTTATTGTCGACAGTTTTGTTCTCCCCGTGAAAAGTTCTATCGAAAACTATTAGGTTCCGAAGCGGTCCGAACGATATTTCAAGAGTTACAGCCCTTCATAGGGTGCACCCCGAAAAATAGACTTTCTTTATTGTCGACAGTTTTGTTCTCCCCGTGAAAGTTCTATCGAAAACTATTAGGTTCCGAAGCGGTCCGAACGATATTTCAAGAGTTACAGCCCTTCATAGGGTGCACCCCGAAAAATAGACTTTCTTTATTGTCGACAGTTTTGTTCTCCCCGTGAAAAGTTCTATCGAAAACTATTAGGTTCCGAAGCGGTCCGAACGATATTTCAAGAGTTACAGCCCTTCATAGGGTGCACCCCGAAAAATAGACTTTCTTTATTGTCGACAGTTTTGTTCTCCCCGTGAAAAGTTCTATCGAAAACTATTAGGTTCCGAAGCGGTCCGAACGATATTTCAAGAGTTACAGCCCTTCATAGGGTGCACCCCGAAAAATAGACTTTCTTTATTGTCGACAGTTTTGTTCTCCCCGTGAAAGTTCTATCGAAAACTATTAGGTTCCGAAGCGGTCCGAACGATATTTCAAGAGTTACAGCCCTTCATAGGGTGCACCCCGAAAAATAGACTTTCTTTATTGTCGACAGTTTTGTTCTCCCCGTGAAAAGTTCTATCGAAAACTATTAGGTTCCGAAGCGGTCCGAACGATATTTCAAGAGTTACAGCCCTTCATAGGGTGCACCCCGAAAAATAGACTTTCTTTATTGTCGACAGTTTTGTTCTCCCCGTGAAAAGTTCTATCGAAAACTATTAGGTTCCGAAGCGGTCCGAACGATATTTCAAGAGTTACAGCCCTTCATAGGGTGCACCCCGAAAAATAGACTTTCTTTATTGTCGACAGTTTTGTTCTCCCCGTTAAAGTTCTATCGAAAACTATTAGGTTCCGAAGCGGTCCGAACGATATTTCAAGAGTTACAGCCCTTCATAGGGTGCACCCCGAAAAATAGACTTTCTTTATTGTCGACAGTTTTGTTCTCCCCGTGAAAAGTTCTATCGAAAACTATTAGGTTCCGAAGCGGTCCGAACGATATTTCAAGAGTTACAGCCCTTCATAGGGTGCACCCCGAAAAATAGACTTTCTTTATTGTCGACAGTTTTGTTCTCCCCGTGAAAAGTTCTATCGAAAACTATTAGGTTCCGAAGCGGTCCGAACGATATTTCAAGAGTTACAGCCCTTCATAGGGTGCACCCCGAAAAATAGACTTTCTTTATTGTCGACAGTTTTGTTCTCCCCGGCAAAGTTCTATCGAAAACTATTAGGTTCCGAAGCGGTCCGAACGATATTTCAAGAGTTACAGCCCTTCATAGGGTGCACCCCGAAAAATAGACTTTCTTTATTGTCGACAGTTTTGTTCTCCCCGTGAAAAGTTCTATCGAAAACTATTAGGTTCCGAAGCGGTCCGAACGATATTTCAAGAGTTACAGCCCTTCATAGGGTGCACCCCGAAAAATAGACTTTCTTTATTGTCGACAGTTTTGTTCTCCCCGTGAAAAGTTCTATCGAAAACTATTAGGTTCCGAAGCGGTCCGAACGATATTTCAAGAGTTACAGCCCTTCATAGGGTGCACCCCGAAAAATAGACTTTCTTTATTGTCGACAGTTTTGTTCTCCCCGTGAAAAGTTCTATCGAAAACTATTAGGTTCCGAAGCGGTCCGAACGATATTTCAAGAGTTACAGCCCTTCATAGGGTGCACCCCGAAAAATAGACTTTCTTTATTGTCGACAGTTTTGTTCTCCCCGTGAAAAGTTCTATCGAAAACTATTAGGTTCCGAAGCGGTCCGAACGATATTTCAAGAGTTACAGCCCTTCATAGGGTGCACCCCGAAAAATAGACTTTCTTTATGTC
>JASTWK010000970.1:0-60772 GCA_030770225.1 Temnothorax unifasciatus | reverse complement strand
TTACTATCTGCAGTCCATCGTCGTCGTTTGGAAAAATTAGAAAACGCTGCAATGTAATGAATACGAATGTTTGCAACAGCAGAATTTAGATGTTGCTAATGCTAGAACCGATTCAGACTTTGTTGACAAAGGTCAAATTCTTGCAGAATGCAGTCAGACTGAGGAAGAAATTTCTGTATCTTCTGATGCATCAGCTAATGATGTGCAATTTGCTTATAATGAGGTCGATGAAATATTAAGTTCTTCAGACAATGCTGAATCCATTTCAGATTATAATGATGCGGTGGATGTTGAGCCTCGAGATACTATTGATAATTTTCAAGAACGCCTTGCTGAAGTCTTTGTACGCAGTGATTAATCGTATGTTTTAAACAGTCTCATTCGCAAATAAATGCTGTTTTACAGGTTGTTCGAACACATTCTTGTTTATCTACATTGCCAAAGGATAGTAGAACGCTTTTAAAGACTCCACGTACCGCGCATCCCACACTTAACATTGCAGGGGGTGAATATCTCCATTTAGGATTTGAAACAGGAATTCTTTCCATTTTTCAACAAACCTCTCCGGAACTGATTCCACTTGACACTTTGATGGTAGACTTTAGCACAGATGGTGCAACACTAGATGGACAGGGCAAAATTCAAATCTGGCCAATACAAATTAGAATTGCGAATATTCGTCGAAGTAAACCAGAAATTGTAGGCGTCTGCCGAGGGTCATCAAAACCAAGTAATGCGCAGGAATTATTTCAATATTTTGTGGATGAAGTTCAGGTTGTATTAAATCGTGGAGTTGTTTTTCATAATCAATTGAAAGTAATTGAATTGAAATGTTTCATAGCTGATTCTCCTGCACGAGCTTTTGTATTGGGTCACAAAGGCCATGGCAGTATATTTCCGTGTTCAAAATGTTGGATTCGGGGAAATTGGCTTCGTCGTGGAGTAGTAGCTTATCGTGATATTCAGCACAGGCCCCGTACAGACGAAGAGTACAGACAGCGCATTAATGGAGAACATCATACCGATTCTGACTCTGCTCTGCTTACTTTAGGGATAGGGTTGGTAACACAAACGGTCTTCGACTTGATGCACACTGTTTTTCTTGGTGTCGTCCAAAAAATAAATAGCGTTTTTGTTGATAGAAAATATAATCCAAATTTAAAACTTTCAGCCAGATCACTTGACATTATTACTACACGTTTACAGCAAGTTAAGAATTACTGCCCTAAGGAATTTTCACGAAAACCGCAATTAATGAAAAAATATGGAGGGTTTAAAGCTACGGAAAATTGCCAACTTCTTTTGTATACTGCCCCAGTTGTCTATTATGGACTTATAAATCTTGCTGCATATAAACATTTTCTTCTATTACATTCCGCCATTCGAATTCTGGTCAGTTCTTCCTTATCAGAAGAACGTCTTTATTTTGCATACACAGCAATAAACATTTTTGTAAATAGAGCAAAAGATATATATGGTCCAGAATTTATTTCTTACATTACTCATTGTCTTTTACATCTCGTAGATAACGCGAGACGTTTTGGTTCATTGAATGAATTGTCTATGTTTCCATATGAAAGTAATATGACGTATTTCTGCAAAGCTTGCCGGAAGCCTCATCAACATTTGCAGCAAATCGTAAATAGGCGACTTGAAAAGTTAGAAGTTACACAAAACACCGCGCATGTAACTGAGGAAGTGGTACGTTCCAGTAGACCCTGGGTTAGTCCTGTAGTTTTTGATACTCCCCTAGATAGTCGTCAATTTCAGATCTTAGACACAGGAAAATTTCGTATATCGGTGAAGGATCAGGATAATACGGTAATATTACAGAATTCAAAGGTTTGTCTTGTTCAGAGCATCAGTCTCTCGCGTGAGCATTATCAGTTGGCGGTTAAAGAGTTTTGCAGAGTTGAAGATTTTTTTGATGTTGGTTTGCCATCGTCATCAGTAGGTGTTTTCCGATGTTCTTTATTATCTGATGAAGTCAATCTAATAGATCTTAATGAAGTGGAGAGTAAATGTTTTCGTATGCCTTATTGGCACACTGAAGGTCATACAGATCCTATTGTTGACGTCTGGATAGTTGCAGTCATTCTACATACTAGAGATTAAGATGCCTTCATTAGGTGAGTTCTCTCAAATTATTATTTAGATGAGTCAACGAGGGAGAGGAAGGGGAGCGGACAAGACGTACAAACTCCAAGAGTTGCAATCGCTGGATGCGGATATCGCACATCCCGTTCGCAGGAAGGCGGAAAGAACACACAAAGACACATGGCACAAAACATCACAACCACACAAAGACAGACAGCACCATTACAGCAACATTCACAATCCCCAGCATCATCATCCCTGCATGCTTCATCATCATCATCATTCTCACCTGCACGATCACATGAACACATGCCCCCTCCATCAGCACCATTACAGCATAGACTCATCTCATCACGCTCTCCTTCACCAGCCACAAAATCATTCACACGAAACAGTCATCCACCATCAAAACTACCATCACAACATAAACAAATGTCATCACGCTCTCCTTCACCAGCCACAAAATCATTCACACAAAACAGTCATCCACTATCAAAACCATCACCACAACATAAACAAACATTATCACGCTCTCCTTCACCAGCCACAAAATCACTTACACAAAACAGTCATCCACCATCAAAACCATCACCACAACATAAACAAACATTATCACGACCACCACCATCATCTGTACAACGGAATCGCCTACTATCTCCAGTCAAACAAGGACATGAAGAAGAGTGGACAAAAGACGGGGAAACATCTTGTGATATAATACGATCAGTACAGTAAGTTTCAAAAAGGATTACAACATTTAATAGTCATCTAGTGCACGGATAAAGACATAAATTTTATTTCAGAATGATTATGACGCAACTACATCGGATAGAAGAGCGACAAATTTTGATTGAAAAGAAAATCGAGTAAGTATTAACGATTTTACTGAAGAATAGCAAGCAACGTATTATAAATAAATTTTTAATTCCATAATTTTATTTTTTCCTGCAGTGAAAATGTCAAAGCCATCAAGCAACTGACGCTAGAGTCTGCAGTAAGAAGACCAGTGAAGCCACAAGGAATTTTATTTAGAACTGTGGACGATTTCTTAGCCTTCGAAGAAGTTGACGAAGATATTTATAATGATTTGGTAAAAATTTTTTTCTAAATATATATTTAATTCAGTTTACTACAAAAATTTTGTTACAGGTGAGATACTTTGTTTATCTTGGACGGACCAATCCAGTCGATTCCCGAAGATGAGCAGGTTTCTACATACCTCACCTTGAATGGAAAAACAGGACCAGAGGGATGCAAATTGCGAGACAGTCGCTTTGCTCAAGCATGTCAAGGTTTGTAAAAAAATACCGTTCGCGTTTATATTCTACATTGAATATACATGACGATAACTAAGGTGTTTCTCATAAATTTTTCCAGATGCCATAAACGCCAACAAACATTTTCCCAACCCCAATAAGGTCCTATTTTATGACGCTTTGGAGAAGGCTTTAAAAAGCCTTAAAACTAGAAAATGGCGTTACAACAGGAAACGACGACAAGCTCCTCTTCATGAAGAAAGTGAGGAAGAAAATGAGGAAGTTCCACTCAATCGACGCCGGCGAATGGATAACCCGGAAAAGGACACGGGATTTGAAAACATCCAGGAGGAAGCTGAGGACGCCAACAAACCAGAGGAGACCCAGCACACGGAGGGAGAAAACGCCGACAACATGGACACCCAGGACACGGATGGAACGGAGGACAACGACGAGCATGAATGGCATTTGACAGAAGATGGTAAATAAAGAAATAAATATAATAATATATAGTAATTATAATATAAATTATAAAAATTTTTTAAATTTAAATTGTTAATTTTAAGGCTCCTGGTCTCTGCTATAACTATCCTTATTTAATAACATCAGAAGCGAGAAATGACACGTTGAAATTCTTGGATGGTATTTCCAAATAAAGAGATATTTTGCACAAAATAGCACTTTATATCACTTCAGCACACTTCAAAAATATTCCGAGTTTTACACATTTCTTTTGACAGTTAATAAACAGTCGTAAAATGAATGTAATGCAAAGCCTAACAATGTAGACGTATGCGCAGGTACATAAACGTGGTTAGGCTATTACATTTATTTTACGACTGTTTATTAATTGTCAAGGGAAATGGATAGAACTCGGAGTGTTTTTGAAGTGTGCTGAAGTAATCTGAAGTGTTAGTTTGTGCAAAATATCTTTTTATTTAGAAATACCATGCAAAGATTTTCAACGTGTCATTTCTTGCTTCTGACGTCATTACATAAGGATATAGTTGTAGCAGGGACCACTACGATAAGAAGACATCAGGTGTAGCATTGCGCATAATAATGGCCGAAGAATAGGAAACAATCAATCAAATTTTTGTCCGGAATTGACATGTTGGCATAGTTTCTCTGTAAACAAAATACAATATATAATATCAAAAACGGTCAATCTAAGAAATTACATCATAAAAATATTATATATAAGGGGGGGGGGAGCTATGTTCCTTCTTGCATCTCGGATAATTTTTGGATTGGTGAAAGAAAATTGACGACTGCGCATCCTTGGAAATGCTACACCTGTCTTGTTACATCATGGCAGGGACCAGGAGCCTTAAATAACAAATAAATAAAACATTATTAATTTTTATTAATAAATAATATAATTTCAGATCTAGACGACAATAAGAGTGATGAGGGTGATGAAATAATCTTTTTTGGCAGTCCATGGACTATTGTTAGCGGTATGTATTTTTTGTATTTTGTGTTTTTTTGCTTGGAGAAGCAGTAATAAATTTGGATGTGCTTCACAGAGAACGGCGGGGTGGGGCCGTTCTCATCCCTAATTCATTTTTTTTTCCAGGATAAAATGGTATGGAGGGGCAAATATTTGGTTGTGCCTCACAGGAAAGGGCGGGGATGAGGCCCTTTCCCTTTCACATGACTTTTTAATACAATTTTATTACAGTTATTAATTATATCAAATCTATACATAAATTTGGCAATAAGAGCGCGCGGTAATTTGTGCGCTTTATACTTTACTATAATTTAAGTAATTAAACAATGTAAACAATATAAATTTTTAATTCATTATCAGTATGCGTTGAAGATGATCCAAAAAAGGATCCAAACGTTGTTAATATAACGTTTATATTATTTAAGTAATTATATTTTATAATAAAATATAAAGCGCACAATTTACCGTGCTGAGACTCTTATTGTCAAATCATGAGAGTCAACGCGGTTATTTGTGCGTGATTAATCAAAATTTATTTCTTCTTAAGATTTTCGTCCGAGCGTTTCGGCTCCGCATTGAGCTATCATAACCGGCATAACAAATACAATTTAATTTAAGATCGTGAGTATTAAATTGTATTTGTTATGCCGCTGATGATGGCTCAATGCGAAGCCGAAACGCTCGGACGAAGATGTTAAGAAGAATTAAATAAATTTTGATTAATTACGCACAAATAACCGCGTTGATTCTCATAGCGTGATCTAATTTTATTTTGTTCATTATCGAGAGTCCTAATTATTTGATTATACAATAATATTATATATAGTTGTTAATTATTACCTTTTAATTATATACATATTTTGTATTATAATATTATATATATAATATGAAAATTTTGTTTCGTACTTTTATCATGTATATATGAATTATTATATGTGTTTAAATGAATAAATTTTGTATAATTTAATTACAATTAAATTGAAATAATGTTTTTTTAAACGTATAACCTTTATAAATATATAATAGGATATGGGGAAAAAGCCGGAAAAACCGAAAAAAGCCGGTACGATAATGCATTCTCGTTCTAGTACACTATTGGTACCGTGAGAGTACAGCGTACGATCATAACCCTACATCAAGCGCACAGTAGCGCTACGGTAACCGTACTGCGTACCAAATACGGTGTACTGGTAACGTACGCCTACAGTACGCACGTACGTAGTAGCTACAGTACCGATACGCAAAGTACGACGTACGTTTATTGTACCAGTACTGTGGAAGTATCTTGTTATCTGGGTAAAAAAATAAAAATAAGTACTGGTAGAAGACCTCTTGATTGTACAGATAAATCTAATCGATCGAAAAGACGAGAAATTTCTGCGATTAGTTCTAGTTATGCTCATGATCCCCAAAGACTTATTTTAGCAGCACGTCATGCAGCTACTGTGTCTAAAAAGAATGACCTTAGGATAGTACTCGATGATCTTACTAAGAGTCCTTCTCGCGCTACTAAAATAAGAAAATTAATGCATACTAAAGAGACTCCAATCATTATGAAAACTCCGTTAGAGGCTTTAGTTTTCTTATTAGACCAGTCTTTATCAAAAGAAGTATATAACGCTATTCGTCGAGAGTGTCAAATGTCTGGAGCTAATATTTGGCCTGCTTATAATAAGATAACAGAAACTAAGAGCCTTTTAAGACCATCAAAGGATACAATCGTTATCAATGAACACATAGCACAGGTTTCTCTTCAGTCATTATTAAATCATACAGGCAAGCCAATTATTGAAATGCAAGAAGAAATCTTATTTCAAATCATGGATACGTGTAAATTAACGGAAGTAGAATTAGTTTTAACATGTTCCTGGGGGTTTGATGGTACCAGTGGGCACTCAAGGTATAAACAGCGTTTTAAAAAACAGTTCAGATGGCAATGATTTCAGCGATGAAAATATTTTTGCTACAACACTTATACCCTTGCAATTAACAACGGAAAATGGAAAGATAATTTGGTACAATCATTCCTCACAATCTCCAAAATTTTGCCGTCCAGTTAAATTACATTTTATTAAAGAATCAGCGGAAGTTATTCTATCTCAGAAAGCTGAAATTCAAAAGCAAATCAATGAACCAAAAATTTTTGAGATGGTATTAAGTGCGGGTCAGAAAGTGGTAATTCATTTTTCTCTGCATTTAACTTTGATTGATGGGAAAGTACTTAATATTTTAACAAATACCAAGTTCTCACAAAGTTGCCCTATTTGTAAATCAACTCCAAAGAATTTCAATGATTTTCAGAACATCTCTGGACAAACAAACAAGTTTCTTCCTGATCCCAATTTACTTCAGTATGGAGTTAGCCCATTACATGCCTGGATTAGGTATTTTGAATGCTGTTTGCATATAGCGTATCGAATTAACATAAAAAAGTGGCAGGTGAGAACTCCTGAAGAAAAAAAACTGTTGGCAGAACAAAAAGTTCAAGTACAAAAATCTCTGCATGATAAATTAGGCCTGATAGTTGTGTGACGTGGCCCCGTGTGCCCGTCACAAAATTCTAGGGCAAAGACATAACGTTTGAATTGCGCGGGTATTGTTGGCCGTATAGTGTGCTTTCAGGAAGGAGCGGCCGTACGGCCCTGATTTCGGCAGGCTGGCGCCGCCCGACGGAGTGGTAGCGCACCACCGGGAGAGGCGCCGAAGAGGGCCTGAGCCCACGGCGGTTACTGTTGGGTCGACTGCGTGCGAGCGCGGATGTCCGGCGAGGTCCCCGTAGACGGACCGCGAGAGAGAGCGGAGGCTCTGCGAGTCCGATTCAGAGCGTGCGTGCGAGGCTGCGGAAGGTACCAGGAATGTAAGCGGCCAGCAATCCCGAACAGCAAGGTAACGGGGAGTAGCGAGGGCGGAGGGTCGCGTACCGAGGAGTCGTCGGGGGAAGTGTGGCGTAAGATCACGGGTCTACGCACACATTATACCGTCTATTTGTCGTGCATCCTTCGGGATTATGTGGTGAATCCTTCGGGATTATCGCTATTCGGGTCTGACATACCCCGTCCCTCGCTACCCTGTAAAGCACTTGGGGGAAGGCCCATCCGGCTCGGCTCGACAGTCAGGTCGACGTAGAAAGTATCGAGTATGGCGCGGAATGTTCGGTATGATTGAGCGTATTTTGTAACGGCCCAACAGTCACTCTTGTAAATTCTGTAAATAGTATGTTCTGTCCCGGTCTGATTGACCTCGCTAGTCGTGTAAGATCGCATTCGTGTGCAACGGAAGCTCCGTCTTATCCCGGCATAATTATCACTGCGCCCGGTGCTTCTCGCGAGAGGCGGCAGGATCACGTGTCGGATACGTGCGGGTAGCGTGGCACTTACATACGTGGTAGACGGGAAAGTAATTCGAGTTAGAGGTCGAGCTAACGGCTATTCGTGCGAATTCTGGAGTACCGTCGAAGTACATTATATACGGTATATTTTGCGAACAGTTCTCTCGGGTTGCAAATCACCTACAGGTATCGCGGGAATTGTTTCCCCGTGAATTTTGCGCCAAGTTTTCCCCGCGTTTCGCCCGACTTAGAAGTACGTTGCGAATTATTATCTTGCGAATTATTTTCCCCGCGTGCCGCACGGCTTGGAATTACGTTGCGAATTATTATTTTGCGAATTATTTTCCTCGCGTGCCACACGGCTTGGAATTACGTTGCGAATTATAATTATTATTTTGCGAATTATTTTCCTCGCGTGCCACACGGCTTGGGATTACGTTGCGAATTATTACTTGGCGAATTACTTACGTTGCGAATTATTACTTGGCGAATTGCTTTCCTCGCGTTTAATACGAATTAGAATTACGTTGCGAATTATTACTTGGCGAATTATTTTCCTCGCGTTTAATACGACTTAGAATTACGTTGCGAATTATTACCTTTCCTCGCGTTTCACACGACTTAGAATTCCGTGCGAATTATTTCCCCGTGTATTTTGCGAAAAGTTTCTTCGCGTGGCGAATTACTATTACATTGCGAACATTTTCCTCGCGTTTCACCCGACTTAGAATTACGTTGCGACTTATTCGAATTGCGTTGCGAATTACTTGTCCGCGTGTTTGTGAAAGATTCTGACCCTCTGTGGCGCCCGGATTTCAGGTCGTGGATAATCCAATGACCCGAGGCGGCCCTTATATGTTACGCGGAGCCATATCTACCCTCGCTAAGAAATACATGATCTAATGCTATCTACCCCGCAGATTCTTTATTTTGTCTCGTCTCACCACTGTCAACGACCTGTTAAAGAACCACGCCCTCCATCCGATCATGAGCAGTCGTCGCGACCGGCAGGAGCGCAATTGAGCAACTAGTTTTGAGGGAGACTTATGAAGCCTTTGTTGAGCGTAATGAGAATATGGAGAGGATCCCGAATTATGAAGAGTAGCGGGATTTATTAAGAGTGAGATAGGTGGTGTGGCCTACTCCACACCTGGCGCCCAACTCTCGTGTATCGTTTCTGAATCGCGCTCTGCCATCCGGTCAAGCAATAATTATCCTCCGTGATAGTTGATAAGCCAAAAGCTGGTGGCAGTGGTAATACTAACGACGGCAATACAGCACGCAGAGCATTTAAAAATGCAGATATTTTCGCTGATTGCTTACAAATTGATCACCGCTTGGTACATAATTTCAAGATTATTTTAATTACTCTTTCATGCCAACTACCAATTGATGTAAAAAAATTCGAAGAATTCTGTACAAATACTGCACAGTTATATGTCTCACTTTATCCATGGTTTCCCATGCCATCGACAATTCATAAAATATTGATTCATTCTGGAGATATAATAAGGCACTCGGGCTTACCAGTAGGAATGTTTGGAGAAGAGGCGTCCGAATCTTGTAATAAGGATTACAGAAATTTCAGACTTAATCACAGTAGACATTTCAGCAGAAAAACAAATTTAGAAGATTTATTTTATCGAGTAATGGACACTTCCGATCCAATAGTATCTAACATGAGTATGACATCCCGAATGAGTAAAAGAAAACGATTACCGTTGCCAACAGAAGTGACGCAATTACTTTTGATCGATGCAGATGGAGAACAGGATAGTGATAATGATGGTAGTACAACAGAAGAGGTCGCTGAAGAAAATACTGGATTTGATACGTTTAATCAACTACTTGATAGCATAGAGTTATCTGATAAAGAAACCTTTTATAATTACTAGTTTGAAAATTCACGATAAACTATTTTCATATTAATTTATTTTAAAGTCAACTTATGATTAAGATATAGTAAGAAAGAAACAAACATAAAATACAAAAAAACGAACAAAAAACAAAAAACAAAAAACCCCAAAAATTATTAATAATAATAGTAATAATAATATTAATAATACTAAATGTTTCATGTTGAATTAAAAAATTTTTAATCCAGCAAAGTCGAAATAATCGTTCGCCATATTGGATTAGCCATTTTAGAATATTTAATACATATTCGTTTTTAGCATCCACATCCTCGAAAACCTCTATATGCCACGTTTAGAATATATCCAATAATTTTTAAAAATAATCTTCAGCCATATTAAGTTTGCCATTTTGAAATTTTGACTTCAGAATTGGAATCAGTAATTCAAAAAACTATATATATAGTTATACTTATAATTTTGTACATTTTAAGTGGGTTTGTTACTTTTGGCCACGTACGGAACTGAATCTCCTGGCCAACTACACTGTGCATTGATTTCTGAAGGTTTTTTAACCCTTAAACACATACTGTCCAGTCAGTACCATCAATACATAACGTGGGTATGCCATACCCGACTCGCGTATTTCAACTGTAACTTTGCGTCCTGTGCATCAATTTTAACTTTTTTTTTTAAATTGTGTGCCAGACTGTAAGGAAGAAGACCATGTAAATTATATTGTGATTTAACGTTTATCTTCAAAGATATTTGCAAATAAGTCGAATGAAGTCGTAAAAAAATTGTGCAAAAATTACTTTTTCTTTAAAAATTCATAACTTTTTAAAAAAACCGATAAAGACATTTTACAAACGGATCTTAAAAGTACAGAAATGATAGTATCTAAAAAAAAATACGTCATAATTATTTGTTCTAAAAAGTATAATTATTTGACATGGTAAACTTGGACAATTTTTAACTTTTTTGGAGCATTTCAATCACGTGAAAAAAATTCCTGTAATTCTGGAACTAATTTATAAAAACTTTTAAGACTTTATGTCTAGTTTTTGCGATTGATAAACATAATTTAAAAGTTAAATTTGGCTTTAAAAACTTTACAACAACAAAATGGCGGACATAAAAACCATACATATATTTAATTATTTTACAAAAATAGGTTAAAAATAATTTAAAATTACAATAAAATTCTTTGAAAGTAATTTATTTTTATAAAAAAATGAAGTTTATTATACCGAGCAGAGAGTACATATTTTTGCCGTGTGTATTTTGCACATTGGTAATTCGCATTTCAAACATTTGTACATCGTATAAATGAAATAACATAACCTGAAATAATCCATATTGTAAAATTATAACCTCAAATTATCTGATACATTGCGGTAAATAAACAGTACAAAATAAAAATATTTTATTAAAATATTTAATCCAACGAGAGAATACAAGGTATTTAAATACGTTTATATATGTATTTTTCAATAGAATAAAAGATTTAATCACAAAGAATTACAGAGGTAACAGTAAAAAATAAAAATATTTTATTAAAATACATAAATTTTTCTTGTAAAAAAACTTGGCGCTACTAGACCTCGAAATTGTAAATAAATAAGGACAACAATAAATAAAAATAATTCAGAGAAGAATGCGACAGAAGTAACAAAATGATTATCAGCATGGTGTGTATGTGCGAGCGAGTGATATGAGTGTGTGTGACGACGGCGAATAATGCGGCTTGTAATTAAGTATGGGATAAGTTTATTTATTTATTTACAATTTCGAGGTCTAGCAGCGCCAAGTTTTTTTACAAGAAAAATTTATGTATTTTAATAAAATATTTTTGTTTTTTACTGTTACCTCTGTAATTCTTTGTGATTAAATCTTTTATTCTATTGAAAAATACATATATAAACTTTGTATTTAAATACCTTATATTCCCTCGTTGGATTAAATATTTTAATAAAATATTTTTATTTTGTACTGTTACCTCTGTAATTCTTTATAACCACTAAAAAATACACATGTAAACTTTGTATTTAAATATCTTGTATTTCCTTGTTAAATTTAAATAACATTTTTTAATCTTATAAAATTGTTATCATACATTCTTTTTCTAATTGACACCATGTAAAGATTTTTCAAAGTACTGCAACAATTATTTTTTGAGGCAATATATATGTTTTCTCTGTAATTGGCGCTGTAATTTAAAGAGATATCATTTCTTTTTTGTAATTGTAATAGATCACTTAAAGCGCGATTCTTTTTTGATAAGGTAACATAATTTTGTGATGTGTATCACTTGGGTTATAATTTTTTGGAAATAAAGATACTAGTGCTTAGATTTTTTTGAGATTTTTCGAGATACAAAGATTACATCTACCACTTGTTACTTAGGTTTTTTCGAGGTATAATACTACTACTTTCTTTTTTTTCGAGGTAACAACATATATACTACTATGCGTGTACTTGGCGCCTTTTTTTACCTTTTTTTTAAAAAGGTAATTTTGTACAGATATCACGCCTTTTTGTAGTGTTACGCATCTTAATCTGAAGTTTGTAATAATTAATCTGAAGTTATTAATAACATATACATTGCCGGACATTGCTTTTGTATAAAATATGCATCTATATTATGTTGCTTGTAAAAATTATTTCTTACCAACTTTTTCTAAAAATAATATAATACGGAGGAAAGAAATCATTCCATCTGTTGATCATACATATTCGATTTATATTTTGCATCGTAATAAACAACGTACATATACAAGATCGCTATATAAGAAAAATGCCAATGCGAGTATACAATCTAATACAGTTTATTTTTTTTTACATACACTTTTTCTTCTGTGATTATCTATGTATTAAACATGCCGTAATTTTATCTTGCACAACGCAACACTAAAACTAAAAAACAATTTTTTTACAACGTGCAGAATTATGTAGCGTTTAAAAGAAAAAAAAATTAATTCACATTTTAAAAATAAATATACACTCCTCACAAAAATTAAAGGAACACTTAAATTTTTTTAAAAACTAGGCAAAATTTGAGCAGCTGTATCTTTGTTAAAAATGAACGAAATTTAAGTTTTAAAAAAGGGTTTTAAAGCTTGAAATTTCTACTTTCACAAGATTACTATTTTTTTTAGTTTCTGTGAGTTTGGTAATTTTTACATATAGAAAATCACGACCTGGACAAAATGGGAAATTTTCTTCTCACTTTGTGGGTCTGTCACGTGCCCCAAAAAATCCTGCAAAAATTTTTTGACTTTTCAATGTGAAAGCTCGAAGTTTTCCCTACAAAATCTTTTTTCGAAAATGTTTCTACGATTTTTTGTTACTGAGTTATCGCGGATTGAATAAGAAATGAGCATTTTGACTTTGATTGTTCATAACTTCGTTAAAAATCATCGTACCGCAATTCGTAAAATGGATTCTTAAAGCTAAAACTTTGCTCTATCAAGTGGTATAATCGCCAATTTTTTCATAAAAATTTTTGGATACATTACAAGTGAGTAAAAATAAGAAAGTAAAAAATTGCAATTTTTTATTTTTACTCACTTGTAATGTATCCAAAAATCTTTATGAAAAAATTGGCGATTATACCACTTAATAGAGCAAAGTTTTAGCTTTAAGAATCCATTTTGCGAATTGCGGTACGATGATTTTTAACGGAGTTATGAGCAATCAAAGTCAAAATGCTCATTTCTTATTCAATCCGCGATAAACTCAGTAACAAAAAATCGTAGAAATTCAAAAAAAGATTTTGTAGGGAAAACTTCGAGCTTTCACAATGAAAAGTCAAAAAATTTCGCAGGATTTTTTTGGGCACGTGACAAGCCCACAAAGTGAGAAGAAAATTTTCCATTTTGTCCAAGTCGTGATTTTCTATATGTAAAAATTACCAAACTCACAGAAACTAAAAGAAAATAGTGATCTTCTGAAAGTAGAGATTTCAAGCTTTAAAACCCTTTTTTAAAACTTAAATTTCGTTCATTTTTAACAAAGATACAGCTGCTCAAATTTTGCCTAATTTTTTAAAAAATTTAAGTGTTCCTTTAATTTTTGTGAGGAGTGTATATTAATATGTGAATTAATAGAATTAAATAAAATCAATTAAATTTGTATGAATCAAACGTTTAACAAGAAATTATTGTAAATCGTAAAATTACACATCATGTAAACTATAATTCTGCTAAAACAATATAATATATGAATTGGACTATATCGAAAATTTTTAAGCATTAAGTGTTACATTCGTAACTGATACTTCATTTCTTATTGTAATTCTGCTTGATTTCCTGTTAGCAGATTACACAATGATCAAAAGATACATGTTACATTTATTCAATTCAATCGACATCTCATGTTTCATTCTGGATGTTTATTTAGCGTTTTAGTTCAGGTTATGAAAGATCTATAAGTAATTATTCCAAAACTTCGAATTACGTGCTTTTATAAACGCTTGTAACTGCTTGTTAACAACTGGCCTTAACGGTTTATTCGGCTCCCATTTTAACACACATGGTGCGACAACGTTGAATTTTTGTCTGGAAAGGCTGAGCAATGCAGATATTATGCCCTCTTGTCGATCGTGTGAACCTGTTTAAAAATAAATCAGATCACATATGTATATTATATCACACACATACACACACGTTATGTTGCATAATAAAAACTAACTTTTCATACAAAACGAAGGTATCACCTTGGCCAGATTTGATGAGGTCACAGAGCTGTTCACTAATCTCACTAATCTTCACAGCATTGTCTTCATTTTCCGATGTAAATGCGCGCAGAAGCCTTCCTGTAAATATATAATAGTATTTGATCTAATATTATATATTTTTGAATGATCGGGTTTGTTAGATTGGGCATGTATTACTGAATTTTTCGACACGTGCAATTATTTGAACACGTCTTCCGAGATTTCATTTTTCCGATATTTCTCCGACATAATTGTATATATTTTCACCATCATTAACCTCAGTGCTGATTCAATATCTAGAAGGCTCTTCACATATGTCCACAATGCATCTTGCCAAGACGATGCTATCTGTCGCAAAGACTTGCGTATATGGCATGATATAATACACCTGCACGGAAAATATTTCTCTATATTTATTTACATACAACAAACAGTTAAGTCTATAGGCACGAGGAAAAAGCGGGCCTCTGTTCACATTTAACGTTCACGATGATGATATTTGTGTTATGCACGATGCTTCTGTCGAAATCGAGGAATCACATGCCGGAAAAGTTTTACTTAGGTATTTTTCATTAAAAGAATACTTTGTATAATTCTCTTTTATGTTATTTTTTAATTTTTTTTATTAGATCATGGTACAAGATGAACAAACACATTTTTCCAGTGAGTAGATGGGAACCTTTTGATCCAACGAAAAGTTACAAGTATACAGTGTCCGATAAAAATAGGAAGAAAGATACAATTTGATAAACTTAGATTCAACGAATTGTCCAATTTCTTTTAAAGGATTCAGATTCAAAGGACTGTAAATATTGTAAATATTTGTTTCATCGTACAATTAATTCATTATACAACAGATTGTAATGTGTATATATATTTTAAAGACTGTGATTTTAATTCATTCAGTTATGTGATAATATTTAATTCATTTACTCGATTATGTAGCTCTACTAAATTACAGTCCTTTGAATCTGAATACTTTAAACGTAATTGGACAATTCGTTGAATCTAAGTTTATCAGATTCTGTCTTCCTATTTTTATCTGACACTGTATACTTGTCGTAACCTTTCATTGGATCAAAAAATTCCCATCTACTTGCTGGAAAAATGTGTTTTTTTCTTTCATACCATGATCTAATGAGAAATAACATAAAAGAGAATTATACAAAGTATTCTTTTAATGATAAATACCTAAGTAAAACTTTTCCGGCATGTGATTCCTCTGTTTCGAAAGATAGTATATACATGTAAACCAAGTTTGTAACGTTCTTTTTATTTTATGATGAAATATATGAAGTTTAAAACAATACATATAAAACAATTTATTCCATGCAACATATTGAAGAAAGTCTGTAAGAATAGTAATGTATGTCTACAGAATAGTATATACATGTAAACCAAGTTTGTAACGTTCTTTTTATTTTATGATGAAATATATGAAGTTTAAAACAATACATACTACAGGTATATGTAAACCAAGTTTGTAACGGTCTTTTTATTTTATGATGATACATGTGAAGTTTTGTAATTTTATTTATATCTGAGTGCAATGCGACGATAATTTGTTATTACGTTTTTTTCTATCCTTGCAGAAAAATTGCTAGTGCTTTCTTCAGGCCTGAACCGATTGTTATCCCGCTGTTAATATCATAGTTTCTTGAATTGCTCTTCCATCAAACCCTCGCGATTGAATAATCAGCATTATTTTCTGCAATATTAACAGCGGGATAACAATCGGTTCTTTTACTTACGGTCCTAAGACTATAATCGCGCAACTTGAAATCCACTACGACATACAATGACTCGATTGACCATTACGTCCTTAATTACAAACATAATCGGTTAACAATACCATTCGCTACTTCATACTATTATCATCGTCATTCTCGATACCGCATTAGAGATGCCTAGAATATCTTCATATTAAGCAGGGGTGTTTGTTAAAAAGAAAAACCTGAATTAAAGGATATCCATAGAAATAAGAGGAAGCACTTTCTCGCGAATTATTGTAATAGAAGATAAAATAAGACGAATTATACTCGTATGGATGAACTGTAAACATCGTAATACTTTTTTCTTTTTCTTATCGGTGGTAATTAGGAACATCGTAATACTTTTTTCTTTTTTTTATCGGTGGTAATTAGGATGGAGTGACGACAATATGCCTAAATGGCACAATATAATAATGTCACGATCGCATAAATGGGTGCATGCGCTAATGTATATTAATGCAGATTAAAGCATGTGTACACACATCTACGTTGCACACAACATATATGATAAAATATTCAACATATATTTTAATGTAAATTCACCTGCTTATGCATGCGTCTTGTGTAACACGACAGCCTTTAATAAGCACTAATACATTCAAGAGTGTCGAAAGGGTTGCGAATTCGCTTTACAAAATAATAGAGAAAAAGAATTAATTTCGAGAGTCTGATACGAATTTAGTCAAGTTTGAACGTTACTTAATTTGATGAAATTAACAACCAGCACCGTCGACGTATTTGTATCACCGGCATTTTGCATGGTAAACAATTTGAGCCTTAAAAAATTGCGTGGTCGCGTGCGCGCAAGTGAAGAAATGGTATTGCTTTTTTTGATTTCACGCAATGGCAAAAAGGGAACAATTTCTTTTATCTTAATTAACTTGAAGATATAATCTTCACTTAAAATTGCTCTCTTTAAGCAACATGGCACCTGTGTCTTTATATACATTTGATATTGCATGCAAATTCAACCTCGATGGGTACATTCCTCCCTTTACCTTCACAAACACACTACCAACGACGGTATCTCGTCTCTTTTTTTGAGTCTCGTATCCTAATTGCGTTTAAACGGTATATAACAAAAACAATGCAAGTACCAAGTGAATATATATATCGTACACAACGATCCTCGCACGAAATTGTAAATAAATAAATAAACTTATCCCATACTTAATTACAAGCCGCATTATTCGCCGTCGTCACGCACACCCATATCACTCGCTCGCACATACACACCACGCTGATAATCATTTTGTTACTTCTGTCGCATTCTTCTCTGAATTATTTTTATTTATTGTTGTCCTTATTTATTTACAATTTCGAGGTCTAGCAGCGCCAAGTTTTTTTACAAGAAAAATTTATGTATTTTAATAAAATATTTTTATTTTGTACTGTTACCTCTGTAATTCTTTGTGACCACTAAAAAATACACATGTAAACTTTGTACTTAAATATCTTGTATTCCCTTGTTAAATTTAAATAAAATTTTTTAATCTTATAAAATTGTTATCATACATTCTTTTTCTAATTGACACAATGTAAATATTTTTCAAAGTAGTGCAACAATTATTTTTTGAGGCAATATATATGTTCTCTGTGTAATTGGCGCTGTAATTTACAGAGATATCATTTCTTTTTTGTAATTGTAATAGATCACTTAAAGCGCGACTCTTTTTTGATAAGGTAACATAATTTTGTGATGTCTATCACTTGGGTTATAATTTTTTTGAAATAAAGATACTACTGCTTAGATTTTTTCGAGATACAAAGATTACGTCTACCACTTGTTACTTAGGTTTTTTCGAGGTATAATACTACCACTTTCTTTTTTTTTCGAGGTAACAACATATACACTACTATGCGTGTACTTGGCGCCTTTTTTTACCTTTTTTTAAGAAAGGTAATTTTGTACGGATATCACGCCTTTTTGTAGTGTTACGCATCTTATAAACAATATATCTTATAATCTTATAAACAGTATGTACAAGGTGTAAAGCTAAAGGTGTTACGGACTATTATTTCTAAAGAAAACAACAATTTAACACACACACACACACACATACGCGCGCGCGCGCCTTAGGGTAGCAGAAGAGAGAACAAGAGAAAAGTATCTTCGCGAACAATGGAGCTAGTCCCATGACGATGAGTCAAGTACAAGAGCGAGATCGCAATGACCAATATGCAAGTGGATTAACCTAGTCGCGAAACGTTCACCTGTTATATTGTTGAAGAACCGACCGCATAACTTTCCGTCTTTTTCTAATACCGCCGTGAATCGATTTTCCAGCTAACGTATATCTTATGTCTTCGCAAAGCGTAACTTTTAAATCCTTTAGAAAGATCAATCACTTCAAGATGACACATTTTTTTTTAGAGCGATTGAAAAAAAAGACAGAGAGATTGTAAATGTCGCAAATAACGTCTTGGACGAGTATAGTAGTGTTCAACAACAAGGATCTGTATGTACATATAGAAATAAATTTTATTTACTAAACACATGCACATGTAAATGAGATTATGCTATTTACAAACATCTTTATTCCTGTATTACAATAATATAAAATAATGGCTTAAATCTTAGCACAACACTGTTCTTTTTGCTGTACTGAATATGCTATATTTTACAAAAGGCGTATAAAAGATGTAAGAGGACTTGCGGTAAAAATTGATGCAAGTCTTAATAACTTCAAGGATTAAACTGACGAATATACAAAAGCTACTAAATGTATTCAAAGCTATATTACTTAAAGATGTTCATTACGCCATATTATCGCTATATTTTTGTTAAAAAATTATAATAAATTATAATAAATTGAATTAATCGCAGCGCGCAACAAAGTTATGTACGTAAGCACTGTGAGCGATTTAATGATTGTAACCTTACTTGTATATATTTCCTAGAAAAATATCTCTCCAACACGTTGCTTCTCTCGGAAATTTTGCTCTTATAATATTCCGCTACGTGCCCTATGAGCGGAGATATTGCGACGCAAAGTCCAAATGTGAAAATTTTTTTATTAAGATACGTCGTCTACTCATCACTCATGCCATGCTATCATTTCATTGGCTGGAATCGTGTCCTTTTCACTTTTTCGACACTGGCGGTGCTGCTAGAATCGCCAGTTTCGATGTATACGTGTGTGTGTACTGCGCGCAGTGCAGACAGTGCGTTTAGCGCGCTGTCACCAGCTGTCACAGTCACATACATAACCTATAACACGGTAGTGTCCCGCGTCAAGTTCGCGCTATAGTTTTTTGTCGTCGGCAACCTGGGACACGTAGACATCGAATTCAAAGTATTAATACACCTAGACACCAAAAACTACGGAGCGCATTATCTGGACGTCATCATCGGCAACCTGGGACACGTAGACATCGAATTCAAGGTATTAATACACCTAGACACCGAAAACTACGGAGCGCACTATCTGGACGTCGTCATCGGCAACCTGGGACACGTAGACATCGAATTCAAGGTATTAATACACCTAGACACCGAAAACTACGAAGCGCATTATCTGGACGTCGTCATCGGCAACCTGGGATACGCAGACATCAAATTCAAAGTATTAATACACCTAGACGTCGAAAACTACGGAGCGCACTATCTGGACCTCGTTGTCGGCAACCTGGGACACGTAGACATTGAATTCAAGGTATTAATACACCTAGATACCGAAAACTACGGAGCGCATTATCTGGACGTCGTCATCGGCAACCTGGGACACGTAGACATCGAATTCAAAGTATTAATACACCTAGACACCGAAAACTACGAAGCGCACTATCTGGACCTCGTCGTCGGCAACCTGGGACACGTAGACATCGAATTCAAAGTATTAATACACCTAGACGTCGAAAACTACGGAGCGCACTATCTGGACCTCGTCATCAGCAACCTGGGATACGCAGACATCAAATTCAAAGTATTAATACACCTAGACGTCAAAAACTACGGAGCGCACTATCTGGACCTCGTCATCGGCAACCTGGGACACGTAGACATCGAATTCAAAGTATTAATACACCTAGACACCGAAAACTACGAAGCGCACTATCTGGACCTCGTTGTCGGCAATCTGGGACACGTAGACATCGAATTCAAGGTATTAATACACCTAGATACCGAAAACTACGGAGCGCATTATCTGGACGTCGTCATCGGCAACCTGGGACACGTAGACATCGAATTCAAAGTATTAATACACCTAGACACCGAAAACTACGGAGCGCACTATCTGGACCTTGTCGTCGACAACCTGAGACACGTAGACATCGAATTCAAAGTATTAATACACCTAGACACCGAAAACTACGGAGCGCACTATCTGGACCTCGTCGTCGGTAACCTGTATATCGACTCGATGGATTTATTCGCTGGGTTGATAATAATAATAATATATATAATAATATTATAATAATATTATTTATTATCAAGATTATTTGAACAAGAGACACGGTACCTAATTTACTTAAATATAAAAATCTTCCTCCTGACCGATAAGTCTATCGACCTATAATTTAATTAATTTACCTACTAGATCGATAATAATGCGCGCACAATATCGAAACTGGCGATACTAGCACCGCCACCGCCAGTGGCGAAAAAGTGAAAGTGACGTTTTCTCTGATCACGTGATATATATATTCGGTTATATCGTAGCGTTAGGAGGAGGAGTATCTTAAAATAAAATTTTCACATTTGGACTTTGCCTTCCAATATCTCCGCTCGTAGGGCACGTAGCGGAAAAATGAAAAGAACGGACCCCCCCCCAAATCGACCCCAAGCTATCGATCAAGCCTATTTAGAACTTGATCCGTTCACTCGTTATCGAGATCTCAACATCTCGAGTACTTGCAAATCGTCGCGTCGCGTAAAAGAGTCACGGTTGGTCTCGCTCCGCGTGTACTTGGCGCGAGACACTACCGTGTCTCTTGATAAAAACAAGACAAGCAAATATAACATAAAAATTTTATAATTGGAGAAAGCAGATTACAATTAAATTTGTACAAATATATATACAAATATTGTCATATTGAATATTGTAAAAATAAAAACTTTTTAAAAGACATACCTGACAAACCACAATGTTGAAGCGAGAGTCCTCGTGCGTCAATTTTACTCTATCTCTCGTTATTCTCTCTTCGAGATCAAAATCTTTACATATACTTTTATGTAATATGTAGTAATGGTGTACGCAGTGACGAAGTAAGTAACTGAATGAAACAGCACTGCAACAAAAAATATTTAATATAATTTAGATAGATGCTACATAACTGAAATATTTGGTGTTTCTATGCCGTAATCTTCCCAGGATTGGGTAACACTACTCCGTACCGTTGCACCTTGCTCTCCTCGCTCAAGGGACAACCCTCCTCGGAGTGTATTCTCGCGGTTTTCACGCTCTCTCTCTCTCTCTCTCTCTCTCTCTCTCTTTCTCGCGCGCGCGCGCGGAAATCGCGAAACGCGAGCATGGGCTGACATGCAGTTCGCATTGTTCGCAAAACGCAAGACACACGCACAGTCCACATGTCAATCTAACCTCTATACACAAAGAGGTTAGATTGATATGTAGACTGTGCGTGTGTCTTGCGTTTTGCGAACTGATGCATAGACCGGGCTTTACACGGATGTATCGGGCATCGGGCCAGCGCCGTCGCGCCGCGGAGAAAGAGAGAGAGAGAGAGAGAGAGAGAGAGAGAGAGAGAGAGAGAGAGAGAAAGAGACTATTTGCGTGTCTAATGCCCGGTTTCTTCACCGTCGGGTATCTTTATCCTTAGGTTAAATTCACTCTTCGTCTCTTTCTAAGAGTTAGGTTAGAAAGAGACGAAGAGTGAGTTTATCCTAAGGATAAAGTTCCGACGGTGAAGAAACCGGGCATTATTATATATGTCCTGCGGGGCGAAGCCCGGGTAACCATGCAGCTAGTATTGTATTTGTATAATATATTACTTACGTGCAAAGAAGAGCAGTTCGCCAAAGGCACAACTCGCACAACTAATTACATGCGAATTCACGCCGGCGTACACGCCGAGCGACGAGAAGAAACTGCTCGACCTGCTCGACGCACGAACGAAACACGAAACCGAACAAACCGATTGTTTTTATCACCAGCGGGGAAAATGGCACAGCTCGCACAACTGATTATACACGCGAATACACGCCGAGCGACGAGAGGAAACCAGAGGAAACTGCTCGACGCACGAACGAAACTACGAAACACGAAACCGAACGAACCGATATTGTTTTTATCGCCAGCGGTGGCCAGCGGAGAAAAGTCGCGCGCGTCTGGCGCGTGCACGTACGTCGGATATGGTGACGCCACCACGTGACGGCCTCGTGAGCGAAAGCGCGGGCTAGGTGACGCACCACGTGACGACGTCGTGAGCGAGATTCCCCAATCGCAGAGCTAAGGTGCCTTTTCACGTTGATGCTCGACGCGCGCTCATTTTCAGCAAGCAAAAATCTTCAGAAATAATATCTTTTATTCATATATATGTATCCATAAAATATTATTACTTGAAGATATTACTTTTGAAAGTAATTATTAATATTTTACGTATTTCTATTATATTGTTTGATTGTACGTACTGGGACGATTAACACGACGATTTAGCGACGACGCTGAATATATTAAACAAATTCAATTTCATTTCTTTTGACACTTAATTATTAACGCTCATTTTCAGCGTCTCATGAATTGGCACCTTATCGACGTAAAGAGGATCGCGCAGGCAAATTATTATTGCCCGTGCTTTGTCTGTCGGCCTATCACCGCGGACGTAGTAGCCGCGGCCGGCACGCGCATACGTAAATACAATATGTAAAATATAGAATAGTAATTAAAATTGAAATAACACTATATATATTCAGCAAATTTCTAATTAGGTAGGACTCTCGATAATTAACAATAAAAATTAAATCTGGCCAAATACCGTGCATTATTTTGTGCGTGATAAATCAAAATTCGTCCGGACGAAGATGTAAGAAGAATTAATAAATAAATTTTGATTTTTTTACGCACAAATAACCGCGTTGACTTTCGGCCAGATTTAATTTTTATTGTTCTAATTAATAATTCATTTATAATAAAATATCTCCGCGATAATTCAACAGAAATGGATATGTGGATAACATGTGGATATCTAATGGATATCGCTGGTGGCTATTTGATAGATATGGATATGTGGATCACACGTGGATATTTAATGGATATCCCTGGTGGCTATTTGATAGATATGGATATGTGGATCACACGTGGATATTTAATGGATATCCCTGGTGGCTATTTGATAGATATGGATATTTTTATATTTAATAGATATCTATTAAATATCCACCATAGATATTGGACTTATATGGATATGTAGATATCTAATAGATATCTATTAAATATTATGCTCTGTGTGGGTATATACACGAAATATAGAAATAACCCATACTTTGTAACTTTATATAATTTTTACAAGAGAAATTTCTGATTAGACTTACATCGAGCAAAGCCACTTCCGGATGATCTTCACCGCAGACTAATAATGCTAGATAACGTGCTTTATACAGTAATCTTAATGATACGGATACTTGCTCGTTGGCAAAAGAATATAAGGCGAGATGCATCTACAAGCAAAAAACAATACATTATTCATTATCACACGTAAAGAATATCTTGCACAAATATTGTACCTGCATGTAAGAGGTAAAAATGTGTTTGGCCAATCGGAGGATTAGCTCAGATACAGCAAAGTGGTTGAGATACTGCAATTGTGGTACCGCGGCTAACATAGCCGCCAATTTACCGAGATAGCGAATGTTAATGCCTCTACCATGGAGAGCCTCCACTAACGTGCTACCGTCCATTGCGGTCGCTGTATGATCCAGGCACTCTCGAATCTGAAACAAAGATTTTCTTGAGAAAAAAAATACAATTGTACAATTATAAGTACATTTAGAAACAATCCACATTTCGCATCTAATTGCAGAAATAATAAAAACTTGTGCTGCTAAATTTTACGACGAACTTACGAATGTCGGCAGTTGCACAGTGAGCAAGAAGTCCGTGGCGTCCTTCACCAACTGCTTCTGCTTCTTCAGATCGGGACCATTAGGATCTGGATGCTTGACGCCGGGCGAGAACACGTCCGGATTGAATCTCACGTCGAACTCGGCTTCTCGTAGACTACCCACCGCCGTCGCCGCTCTTCGTACTACCTCTCTCGTGCTTTCCTCCACTATCGCCTAGAAATAAACCTTGTTACAAAACTAGTTCTCTTTCGACCTTATAACAATATATTTCTTTATAATTTATTCTTTTCAATTCTTTCTTCTTTTTTCCTAACATTCTCAATGTTAATAAAATCCTAATAATTCTAACCTAATAATTCTAATAAATTCTGAGCATGCATGAAAAGATATAACACGCACGTTCTTGTTTCTCACCGCCTGTGATTGAGTCAGTGATGCTCTCGACAATCTTAGCCTCGTCAGCCTCTATTAGAGATTGAGCGCAGTCTTCTTCCTTGTTACTGTCCACTGTTACAATAGCAGTCGAACCTTATCTGTCACTATCTGTCACGTATGTGTATATCTAAACATCTCTGAAGAAGCTGATAGAATTACCTGTATCTGAAAATTTAATTTATACAGCAGAACATTATATATCACACCAATGTTACTCCAAAAGTGACACTGGAGTATCTCCAAATCACTGAGACATTCACCTTTCTTCATTGTAACACTCCGACGATGGCCAGATCCATCCCAATAACTGAATGTGACCTCAATTTCTTTTTCCTTCAACGCGTTCTGCTTTTTAGTCCATTCTTGTCTCAATTCTTCCCTAAGTTTATTTTCGTCCTCTTCCCTTTCCCTATCCGGCAAGTTGTATCTACATCTGGATTTTTCTTAATCTTCTTAATCGCGGGGCCATCAGATTGCACATTTTCTACGAGGATTTTTCGGCATTGTCTTCGTCAGAAGACATTTCAGCTTCATCTTCGTCTTAAATCACATAACATTCAGAGCATTGGGCAGAAATCATATATATATATATTCACGTCAAACCGCATATATAACATCGTGTTATTTTTACATTTAGGAAAATTATTTCACGTTAAACTTGCATACATAGGGAACTTTCCAGCAAGTGACACAAGCCGACACAAACGTTTTGTTCTATCTTTCTTTTTTGGCAATGAGTAACAAAGATAAAACGATACCTGTGTCGACTTGTGTCGCTTGCTGGAAAGCTCCCATAAGTGAATCTCGCGTTTTATGTAAAATTTGTAAGAACCCGGTTACTACAGAAGTAATATTCACGTAAACGTAAACTATTATAATTCCTGTCACATGCACTTAGTCGCGTAAAAAAGTCACGGTGCGGTCTCGCTTCGCGTCGTATCGTATAACAATAGGATAATTATATGTAAATATGAAAAAATTACCTTAAATCAGAAGAAATATTAATTGTCGCGTCGCGTGTAAAGAGTCACGGTCGGTCTCGCTCCGCGCGTACTTGACGCGGGACACTACCGTGTTAGGTTAGGTTTTAACTGTGACAGCGCGCTGTCCACACTGTCTGCGCTGTCTGCACTGCACTGCACTGCGATACTAACGCCGCTGGCCGCCAGTGTCGAAAAAGTGAAAGTGACATTTCTCTGTTATATGTATGTTATATTATGTTATATTCAATCAGCGTTAGGAGAAGTATCTTAATATAAAATTTCCACATTTCGACTTTTACTCGCAATATCTCCGCTCGTAGGGCACGTAGCGAAAAAATGAAAAGAACGGACCCCCCCCCCCCCCAAATCGACTCCAAGCTATCGATCAAGCCTATTTAGAACTTGATCCGTTCACTCGTTATCGAGATCTCAACATCTCGAGTACTTGCAAATCGTCGCGTCGCGTAAAAGAGTCACGGTTGGTCTCGCTCCGCGTGTACTTGGCGCGAGACACTACCGTGTCTCTTGATAAAATAAAATATCTCAAAAAATTCCACTAACACACAAGGTGGGTATGGCATACCCGAAACAAACTTTCCTATCTTTTTGCTCGGTTTCTACGACGAGTCTGACGCTGCTTCAAATTCGACATTCAAGACGAAACCTCAAAGTTTTTTTACACGCTTGTACCGGACCGCTACCGTCATCTGTTTCAAAATGGCACGTGATTAAAGAACCGACCGGGTATGGCATACCCAACATATGTGTTTAAGGGTTAAAATAACGTGAGAGGCGAGGAGACTCACTCAGAAAGCACCCCGAATACAGTGAGAGGCGAGAGAACTCACTTTAACAAAGCACTTCGAATACAATGAGAGGCGAGGGGACTCATTTTAATAAAGCACCCCGAATTACCGATACGGTAATTAAGGGGTCTGAAATCGCCCTGTAACTTCCTCGTAGTAGGCCCCGGAAACTACAGATTTTGTAGGCAAACTGCAGGCGTTTTAATTACATAATCATATCTTTTTATTGTGTAGGTACCATATTGTATCCGCCATTTTAAATTTCTAAATTTTGAGTACGGATTCAAATTCAGCAACCTCGAAAACTTTTTAGTATCAACTTGCTACACAATCAGAGCGTTTTTAGCAATTTTGTCCGCCATATTGGATCCGCCATTTTGAATTTCTGAATTTTGAGTACGGATTCGAATTCAGAAACCTCGAAAACTTTTTAGTATTAACTTGCTACACAATCGGAGCGTTTTTAGCAATTTCGTCCGCCATATTGGATCCGCCATTTTGAATTTCTGAATTTTGAGTACGGATTCGAATTCAGAAACCTCGAAAACCTTTTAGTATCAACTTGCTACACGATTGGAGCGTTTTTAGCAATTTTGTCTGCCATATTGGATCCGCCATTTTGAATTTCTGAATTTTGAGTACGGATTCGATATCAGCAACCCCAAAAACCTTGAACTATCATATTTTATAATAATTAGAACATTTCTAGTATTTTGGCCACTTTTTCAGTTTCCTGGCCCACTGTGCAACGCCCCGGGAAATAGCGAACCAGAAGGCCGAGCGCGGAAATGAAAACGGAAATGGGCCCCAGGCGACGCGGGGAACGCGAATGTAAAGGCGTGAATGCCGTGCGAAGCCCAGGAGGCTACTTAGCGAACGCGTTACCCAATCGAGGCAAAACTCAATCTGTAAACGCACTGTCATACGCCCGTTACACCCATAGCGCGAAATCTGTAGATTTCGCACATTAGAATTATCAGATTGCAGGAGGGAATGGCTCGAGCGTGTGACAATGCGGAAGGGTAACTAGATTACGGGAGACGATGACGCCGTCGAAGATAAAGTAACTTCGAAGGCATTATCGACGAACAAGTTAAGAACGTAGTATAAAAAATATGTATAAACCATCGCGATAAATACGTACGAGTAACAATGTATGCGGTATCACGCGAAACGTAATGGAAAGTTCCAGACGAACGCGCGTAGTGAAAAATCGGAGCACCCGGTACGTAGCGGAACTTTCCAGAAGAAAGAGAAAGTGACACAAAAACTTGTTCGTGACAGCCGGCGAGCGATCAGGCACGCGAATACTAAGCGCGCACAATAGGAACATGTGATCACACATGGGGGATGCGTGATAGCGAGCGAGAACGACCGCGAGGTAGGGCGAGCAATCGAGGAGTCTCTCGCCAGACATGGTACAGTGCGGACGCGTGTATCAGGCGGTCTGCGAAACAACGAGAATCCCGCGCACGGAGCGAATCCGATCTAAGATTGATGCGTGGTACAATCGCGAACGTAGAAGCAGTGGCCCGCAGAGTGCGGTTACGCGTACGGAAATTTATTTGTATCGAGATATAGAGGAAAATAAATAATTTTACCCGAAACGATTCGAGTGCATAATCATTGAAATTTCCGACACGACGATCCTGGTCCTAAAGTACCTACCTATCTTATCTGTCGGTGTTCGTAACGGTTGTCCGGCGGCGGTCCAGCTGAAGTCCAGAGGCAGTCCCGCTGTGCACAGCGGCGGTCCCACGACGTCCAGCGGCGGTCCAGCAGCGGTCCAACCCGAAAAACCTGAAGGAGAAGGGAGAATAGCGAGGGCGACGAAAGGGTCAGTGGCATAACTGGGCATGCTTATTAATATCTTTCTCGATGGGTACAGAGAAAATCGAGTGGCGACCGTGAATAATTCGTAAAAATAGCAAGTCGTGGCATTACCGACCCTCCGTCCGGTCACAACCGTACCCGGGCTTCGAGTTTTGCCCTTCGGCGCATGGTACGCGAGATCCAGAAAAATCGATTGTTCCGGTAGCAACGGAGGCCGGTAATTTTTATCTGCGAGGAAACTACGCTCCACCCGTGTGGCTAGGTCCTCAAGGGTATGATAATCCGTAAACTCAAACCGGCGAATAGCGATTTGTAATCGCGGCAACAAGTTACGGTGCGCGAGTGTGAGCTGTTCCGCCAAGGTCCAGGGAGGGCTTATTCGACAAAACAAAGCACGTAAACATGTTAGATAATCGGCAGCGGATTCGTGTTCTCCCTGCGTACGGCGGAGGACCTCCTCCCGAAACGTATATTGGTAATCCGGATCCCCGAACCTAGCTCTCCACGCCGTCTCAAAGTCGCGTCAATTACGCCAGTTCGAACTTTCCAGTCGCACCCAATATAGCGCGGTTCCCGACAAGAACAACGGCAAGCACTTAAAGAGATCCCCGTTATCGATAGGGATGATCGCGCGAGCCTTTTGAATGCGCATCAAAAAGGCGTCACTACCGCGTTTTCCTGAAAAATGCAAGTTCCATTTGCGCATCAAATTGTAGGCCTCGGACCCACGAGTAGAACGCCGCTCGAACGCAGGCGGTCCGTATTCCACCCTCGGAGGTGGCGGGAGATTGTAATTCGGCCCCCCCAACGGAATCGACGGAGCTCCCTCCCCCCCAGTTTGCCCGCATGCTGCTCCGCGGGGCCCGGAGGTAACGATCACGCGCCTAACCCGGGGTGAGGGCTTTCCCCCAGCAGCAGTTCCCCCTGATCTGTCGGCACCCCGTCGGTATTTTCGCCGTTCATTGCGGGTGAGAGTGGAGGGTCTTCGCCCTTTAACTTCGCCTTCTCGTAACGTATGAGGCGAGCGAGTAACGTAGGCAAAATACCGCAAGTCTTGAGGCCGCGCTTCTCCAATTGTTGGCGCGCCTGAGCCAGCGACAACTTATCAATTCAGCGGTGAGGCGAGTGATTCACCGGCATCTCGCGGTGCCGACTACGGGTCGCGACTCCCCCCGCACGAAAGCTCTTTAACCGTGAGCGAAGTGAACCAAGCCTAAGGAATTCAGGTATCTCTCAATGCGCGGCTTGGCGAGGCAAGGTAATTCCGCGACTCTCAAACTGCCAGAATATTCCGCGGGAAAACTAATACCCGCTACAAGAAATAATCCGCGCAAACATCGCATATGCCAGTTGCGAAAGCCGAGGAAAGAGAGACGAAAAAAAAATAATAATACCAAAAGCCGAGCTTGATCAACGGAACGCACGCAAAAACTAAGGACTTTCAAAGCCCTTTCACGTCGGCCAGATGTGCCGAAGTCAACAACATTCCACTCGCGACAAACACTCAGGAATCCGCCGAAAGAAATGCAAGAAAAACCGGGTTCTCAAGTAACAATGGCAGGCAAACCAAAACAAAGTCACCCAATAACTCAGCCAACCAAAATTCCATACGGCACGCACTTTGTGTGGCACCGAAATTCCATAAATTATATATGTACGCGAAAATATCAAATTATATCTCAGTGTGATCGGGGCCAATACATGCACACACAGAAAGGAACACAATTTCACAATATTAAATAATTGCGTACGCTCGCTCTCCAGATTCCAAGTCTCACGATATCTTTTTTCCTCGTGAAGCGAGGGCTTTATTTCTCCAGCAAAATGTCCAAATTTTCAAGCGAGATGCCCCACGTTGGGCGCCAAAATTCCTTGCGACGCTTTTTCCCCCGGTCTCGCTATTCGGAGGAGGGCTATCAAGGATTAATAGAACGCGCAACTAGATCTTGTAATGCAATGGGCGCCAGGTGCGACAAGTCGCACCACCGTACGATACCTTACTCAACACACGATCCTACGCGATACCTCAGGGCGTAGCTTCTTTTCGGGGAATTCGGAGAGGAGGCGTGACGCAATTAACCACACAAAACTTAACGGCAGTGTGGTCTAGTGGTAGAGCGCCAGACTCGTAATCTGAGGAACCAGGTTCGAGTCCACTAGAGCCATGGAATGTTTTTCCGAAAGCTGCGCCCCCTCCGTGCAAGATTTGGGGCTCTTGTGCGGAGCAAACTGGGCTCCGTCTTTCGGAAGAGACGTTAAACCGAAACTTTTATATTGTGTAGAATATTATTTATGCTATTAATTAATGCAAGCGGAAATTGATATCACGTCTCGGTTGGAAGGTCATAGTAAGTCTATAAAATAATGTTAGCAAAAATTGATAAACGCCTAGTTTAAACCTCTCATTAAATTTAGTGAAAAACAGGAACTAAGTTCAAAGATGAATCTATTTCCACACTTTTAAAAATGATTCGCGGCTTAATTGGAAGGTTGCAGTAAGTCTATAGAAAATGTAACCGGAAACGTCTGGGAGATAATTCTATCCTCATTAAATTAATGTAGGAAAAACAGGAACTGACAATGAATTCAAAGATGAATTAGGAAAAACAGGAACTTGCGTCAAAGATAAATCTATTTTCACACCTTTTAACCGTAAAAATGATTTCTCCTATTGGGTATATATACCGAAAGGATGTGATACATCCAGCATTAAAAGTTACCGAAACAAAACAAAAACTTTACACGAGAGAAAAACTTTCATCGACAAAGGTAAGAGAAAAATATAATAATAATTTTTTTATTTTTTACAAAGAACCCCGCACAAAACCACGTGAAAAAGCCGTTCAACCGAATTGGCTAAAACTAGTGGAAATCGGTAGTTTATGTGATGCTGATCAAAAGTTCCAATGGGCGCGAAGTCCGAAAATGGCCAGTTTTCAAGATACGAGAGGTCAAAAGTTGGGAATATGGCCAACAGATCTAGCTTACATGGGTTATCTACGCACGCATCGACGGCACTCATTGAGACGGAACTTGTTTAGAGGATGTGTGAAGACTGTCAGGATAAGCAATAGCTACGCAACATTCGTGCAGCTAATATGGCTAAGTTACTGATACGGCCAGATTGAGTATATGGCTCTTGGCTTGCGCTACCCGTTCTTAGCGCTATCCAGGATCAACGGCGTGGACGTGACGGGTGTTTGATCCCTTGTGTGTGTTTGTGTGTGTGTTTGTGTGTGTGTTTGGTGTGTGTGTGTGTTTGTGTGTTTGTGTGTTTGTGTGGTGTTGTGTGTGTTTGTGTGTGTGTGTGTGTTGTGTGGGTGTGTGTGTGTGTGGGTGTGTGTGTGTGTGTGTGCGTGTGTGTGGTGGTGTGTGGTGTGCGTGCGTGTGTGTGTGTGTGTGTGTGTGTTGTGTGTGTGTGTGTGTGCGTGTGTGTGTGTGTTTGTGTTTGTGTTTGTGTTTGTGTGTGTGTATTTGTGTGTGTGTATGTGTGTGTCTGTCTGTCTGGCTAATACCTCTAATACTTCTTCTTTGTTTGCTCGAAATATTCTTATTCGTTTGCAAGGAAAGGTTCAATTATCTCAATCTGGTTAATGTCCATAGTTACATCTAACACACTTCGCAAAACGTTGATTGAGGGATACCGCACATTCAGTTCATGTCGGGCATATCCCATGTACCAGAGGATAGATGCTACATGGACGCACGTCCCTAGGGTCCTAGCTCCGGCTTTACAGGTGCAGCAATAACCAAAAATAGGATCCTCTCTGTTATCAACGTCGAAGTTGTTGCAGTCATATTCTTCGTTGAATGCAATCCACGATTGATGTTGCGCAGCATTTCTGAATCGAGAAGAAACCCTTATCCTCATAAAACCTGGTTCATTAATATTTTGGTCAAGTTCAAGAACCCGCTCTTCTTCCTCTTCGTCTTCTTGTCCAGTTCTCAACGAAGTATCCTGGATGTATGCTGGTGATAGATTAACTTGGTATGTTCCGTAGTTTAATTCTCGCAAGTATTCAATAGTCAACCGTGGAAACATTGGCATACGCGCTGCGGTTAACATGACCCATCGTGCTCGTTTCCGTCTGAGATTTTCCGCCTCTACTCTTGCTTCCACGACATTGACTTCTCGAGTTTGATATAACATTTTTTCAGCTAAATCAATATTTGCGCGCGGCATTGTAATCGGTCCGTAATATTTATTTATAATAGCTCCGGCAATGCGAAGAAAAGCGTTCAAATTCGGAATATGAGATGTGCGTATGATGTTTGCGAAGAACTTAAATATATTTTTTAGATGGCCATTTTGTGCTTCCACTATCCATCTCGTCTTCGTCACAATACGTGCCTCATTTGCCTCTTCAGTTGTGAATTGATTCTGATTAGGCCCGAGAAGAGGTGGCATTTTCGGGTCAATGCCAAGTCTCTGCAGGGTATAACATCTCGGTACCCACGATCAAGAATAAAGATGTCTTGTGGTTGAAACCAATCTTGCATTCCTTCAAAATCTGAAATAAATTCATTCAAGAGAATCCTGGCATCATTATTTGCTGCATTTGAGAAGTAGGGTCCTTGAATATCTAACAAATAACCGTCTGGAGCCACAAACATAGAAGGTTTGACCAAATGTTTGCTTTTATGGACGCAGTATAATTGGCGCAATACTTTAAAACACGAACTCTTCTCAATGTCTAAATAAGTACAGTCATTGTAGACGATTACTTTTGGATTTTGTGGTGTTCCGTTATACAAACGGTTGGAGAAAGCTGTTACATGCCTTTCTATGTAATCGTCTCTTGTGATGGCTCCAAAACTTATATTTTCACCAACAAAGCGTGCCATCAGAGATTGTCTAACCGTACATATCGCAAGGCTTGCAGCTTATCTGGAAGTATAATGAAATATCACACATAAGAATTCGTCACTAAGGCCTTGTCGAAACTTGCAAAGAAAACATAAAAGATCTTTCTTGCTCATATAACGATATCCTTCCGGTACTGGAACAGGATCACAGTAAGAGAAAAGATCAATAAAGTGTTCCTTAGAAATAGGACAAATTGCCCTGAACTTTTTATCTGTCAAACCATTTTCGTCTTCATATCTACGCTGAGTCGTATAAGTTATTTCTCCACGTAGTGCTCCTAAAAATGCCTGTAATTCTTGTCCCTTCAATATATATGGTCTATTAATGTATCTTAGACCTTCTACAATACCCTCTAGCAAAAAACCCCTGTTATCTAGATGATGATGGCAACATACGTACCTGATTGGAACGTAAATATTCCTCTTCACGAAGATGTTAACTCTACATCCTAATGTCAATCTGTGTATGTCATTACAATTATTACATACGAGACAAGTTTTAGAAGAGGTCTGAGATATAACGTTTAGTCGCAAACACTGTGGATCATTTTTTAGAATCTGTATTTCTTGGTGTATGCTTATATTACAATTTTTACATGTCCGAGTGTCAGGGGTAATATCAGCTGGGAGTCTACCAGCTTCGTCACGTCTCATTACCGCGATTTCTCGAGTGAGTGCTTTTTCCTCGCCTGTCAGCAGTACCATTTTTCGTGATACTAATGTATTATTGCAGATATAACACGGTATCCGGACTCTGAAAGCCATATTAGTAGAAATCCCTGAAAGCGACTGTTATTGTGTAATGATGTGATGATTTTGCAAATGATATAACTAAATAAAGACTATAAGAGGAATGTGTAGGAATGTTCAAAAACAGAGGAGTGGTCTGGCTGGTTCTGGAGGAAAAAGTATATATTTAATTTAATTCATATAAGCTGTAGGAAATCTTCGATTTACAGCGAAGAGGAGTGAGAGACGCTGCGGCTGAAGCTCTGAAAAGGACTGTAAAAATAGCTCTCAAAAGAACTGGTTGTTCAAAAAGCTTTAAAAAAAAAGCATTCGAAATGTTCTGCAAGAACTCGAATATATGTGCGTTTATAATCTGCTACCTCGGTCCTTCTTAATACCGTAGGTTTGTTAATTCTGTAGCGTGAGACCAGCGCAGTAGTCTTAGCCTTCTAGCGCAGACCTGTCTAATGCGTAAATAAGAACGATATACGATGCCGCGTTTCTAGGCTGTGAGCGCTATAGTAGGCGAAGCCTGTAGTGGTAAGAGTGGGATCGGGGGATCTTTCGCTCTTCGTCCGCTATAGCAGACCTGTCTAAAGCCCGGTCTACATAGGCCGCAGTTCGCAAAACGCAAGAGACACGCACAGTCTCCATGTCAATCTAACCTCTTTGTGTATAGAGGTTTGACATGTAGACTGTGCGTGTGTCTTGCGTTTTGCGAACTGCGGCCTACGTAGATCGGGCTTAACCGCCAGGAGCGAAGTGTGTTAGATGTAACTATGGACATTCACCAGATCGAGATAATTGAACCTTTCCTTGCAAACGAATAAGAATACTTCGAGCAAACGAAGAAGAAGTATTAGAGGTATTAGCCAGACAGACAGAGACACACAGACACACACAAACACACACACAAACACAAACACAAACACACACACAAACACGCACACAAACACGCACACAAACACGCACACAAACACGCACACAAACACGCACACAAACACGCACACAAACACGCACACAAACACACACACAAACACACACAAACACACACACAAACACACACAAACACACACAAACACACACACACACACACACACACACACACACACACATAAACACACACACACACACAAACACACACACACAAGGGATCAAACACCCGTCACGTCGACGCCGTTGATCCTGGATAACGCTAAGAACGGGTAGCGCAAGCCAAGAGCCATATACTCGATCTGGCCGTATCAGTAACTTGGCCATATTAGCTGCACGAATGTTGCGTAGCTATTGCTTATCCTGACAGTCTTCACACATCCTCTGAACAAGTTCCGTCTCAATGAGTGCCGTCGATGCGTGCGTAGATAACCCATGTAAGCTAGATCTGTTGGCCATATTCCCAACTTTTGACCTCTCGTATCTTGAAAACTGGCCATTTTCGGACTTTGCGCCCATTGGAACTTTTGATCAGCATCACATAAACTACCGATTCCCACAGTTTTAGCCAATTCGGTTAAACGGCTTTTTTACGTGGTTTTGTGCAAGGTTCTTTATTTTTAATTTTTTACAAATTTAAAGATTTAAAAAATAGTATATTTTACAGTTCGTATATCTATGTTAGTATATTCTTTACAGAAAATATGAGACTACCGGTAGAGCCTGTACAATCGCCTGTAGAATCACTGAAGGCTGACGGGGTCCTCCCCAAACTGTACGACGAGGATTACAGCCCATACTATATGTTAAATCGTTATTATTGTGTGATGGGACTGGAACCGTTTTACGTGTGGGGAGTACACCCGCGAGAGCAACTATGCCAGTCGTGTTATCCTTTTCGAAGAAATCGTCGAGTGCCAGGCTATACGAATTCAAGCAATCGTGGCACTGTATTATGAACGAGTTACACGGGTTGGATATGTCGGTGAAAACCGAATGCGCGGAATGTCATCGCGTATTATGTATCGTAAAACCGGCCAACCGCTGTCGAGCGTGCATCGGCAAGTGGTTGGATGCGGAAGAAGTCTTGCGAAGATTCGACCGCATTGGCGAAAATTATGAGATGCCATTATATGTATAGAGTAAAATAAATATGTATATTACTGTAATTTATGGGTATTAAGAAATTTATGGGTATTATGGGTATTTATGGGAATATTAAGAGAGTAAAATATGTATAATAAAAAATACATTAATTTTTTGTTAACTACAACACGGCTGTCTTATTTATCCATGAGTCATTCTCAATCACTTCACGTATTTAAGTTAAAGTACATTTAAAAAATATCGAATTGTAGTAAATAAAAAAAAACGTCATTTCTATAATACAATAAAATTTCTCGATAAACGCAGCGTTACAGAGTGTCGAGACGCGCGCGACGTTCCGTCCACCAATCGTGCAACTTGCACACGTTCTCCATGGCGCAGTTTTTCGCGTGGCGCCCGCAGAAAAAAGATCGGATCGCACCGAGGGTCTCCAATCGACCGAATTCCTCGTATTCGACGTCCATCGACTCGATTTTAGCGTTGAATTCATCGACGGTGTCGCCGAGAATTTCTTCCAGCCATCGTTTCTTTTCAACGCCCTTTACGTAGACGAGCTTGAGCGTCTCGCAGTTCAGCCTATCGCACACGGCGCGTCGGATGATCGTTCTCGTCCGAACGTAATTCACCTCTCCATCGTTCCACTTCAAACCATGATGATTCGCCGTCAACCAGCATGCCTGCGATTTTTCCGCTCTCGTTAGAAGATCCCATGCTAATGGCGAAACACATGGTGAATCAGTTCCTTTTCGTTTCTGAGCACGGCCACTTCTTTAACTGTGAACTTATCGCGGATAACGAATCCCTGAAGATCCACGAATATGGGTACGTCGCGGTCGGCGGACATCGTCTCTCTCTCTGAAGATTTTCCGTCGCGAGTGTCGACTACGGAACGGACGGTCGTTACCCCCACTTCTGTTTAAACTTGTCACTCATTGCTTCACGCGCTTCTATTTTTCCTTTACATTTATTTTACGGACTACGTTGGTCAGCAGACTGTACTCGATCAAGCGATCGTGGATGATGAGACAGTAGGCCGTCGTATTGGAATCTATATTACGTTTGCAATCGAACTCTATGCGAACGTCTACGGTGGCGCTTTTAACGGATTTGTTCTGACGAGAACAGTCGAGCACCACGAACGGACTCCATTTGTCGAATTCTTCCATCGTTAGGAGCGTGTTTTCTCGCTCGCATCCGTAATACGACTTTTGAAATTTCGCGTACATCTCGTACAGGGCCGTTCTACGCTTCTCAAAATCTAAATTCATATTGTCGTAGGGATATAAATCTGAATTAAGGTACAGTTTTACATTGGTGAGATTACCGTCATCGAACTCGGAGGCGTGTTTCAATAAGTTGTTGGACCTCCCGGTTTGTAGAGCAAAAATGACATCGCGGTTTCTCAAGCTGCGTCGCTGCTTTCACGGCCCACGAATGTCTGTTCGTGGTTTGCATCAAAGGGTAATCGTACAGATCCCACGAGCGGAAGCCCATACTTAGGTATTGTCCGCTCTCCAACGTTCGTAAAAAGGACAATTTATTGACGTCGTTCAGCACTATGTGCGGCATTCGCCATTGCACTTTTAACAGAGTAATCATAGGATTCTTGTGGCGTTCCGGTTTTGTGATGATGCAATTAGCGTCGTTTCGGGAACGTATCAGAATGAGTTCGTGTCGCGCGTTTATCACCACTCGCTTTGTAATCCTTGCAAAAACCTAGGAGTACATTAAGGGGTACGCAGAAATTGAAATCGCCTGATTTTAGTTCTCGAACGAGGTCCCACGTTTTCCTCACAGTCCATCCCGCGTTTTGCAGCTTCCTGCTTCTCTCGGCGGTCAGCGACACAAAAGTTCTTGATCGAACTGGTTATTCCGACGTTTCTGTTCCTGTCGATCTTTACGCCTGTTGAGTTCGTATCGAATCTCGTCGAACATAAACGCCATGCAATTGTTGTCCATCGTCGTATCCGAATTTGTTTCCGGAAAGTCGTCAGAGAGTACCCCCTAGATGTACAGAAAACTTTCGCAGGGTAGAGTGTACAGATCCTGCTGCTGTATCGGAATTCGTATTTCGTCGCTGTTCCCGAACGTGGTATTGGCATACGGATTATAAGTGTGAGTCTTGATCTTGACGATGCGATCGTCGAAGATCGGTTCACCTCCGATACTCAGGATGTCGACCATGATCGTTCCTCACGACGAATTCCAGAGATTGTAGAAAAGCGACGTTCGCAGCGCTTAGTCTGTTTTTCTTCTTTTTCTTCTCTTTTGCAATCAGTCCGCGCGTTCTTTTCGTCGGAGCGCCGAACGGTGGTGCAATGGCGGATGTGGCTCTTGAACAACTCGTTCAAAACGAGCACCTTTCGCGTACGCACATATCCGTCCTCGATTTTTTTTATTTTATCTTCTGCGGCGCACGTGTAGTCAAACCAGTTATCTCCTCCCCGCGAAAGTCGATCAATCGTCCGATTTGATCCACGACGCGTAACGTTATATCGGTGATGCTCCGAGCGATGACCGGAAGGTAAATGGGGGAGAATACGATAACCGGGGCCCCTTAATTTGACTGTGGTTTCTGGTAGTATTTTTTACGCTGAACAAAAAATTATATAGGTCTTATAGGGCTAACTGCTTTAGTTTTCGAGATATGCAGTATTAAAGCTCAAAATAAATATAATATGAATTTAAATAATACTTCAATTGTGTGTGTATAAACAGTACACAAAGTTCATGCATACACTTTTCACGCGAACCGAGGTTCACCCCCACCTTCCCCCTGCTTTCGGGGGAGGTGCGGTAGTTTCTTCCTCGCTTACGTGTGTACTGTTTATACACATTTGAAGTATTTTTTAAAAATTTATATTAACTTTCCACGCATGAAAAGTTCATGCATACACTTTTCACGCGAACCGAGGTTCACCCCCACCTCCCCCCTGCTTTCGGGGGAGGTGCGGTAGTTTCTTCCTCGCTTACGTGTGTACTGTTTATACACATTTGAAGTATTATTTAAAAATTTATATTAACTTTCCACGCATGAAAAGTTCATGCATACACTTTTCACGCGAACCGAGGTTTACCCCCACCTCCCCCCTGCTTTCGGGGGAGGTGCGGTAGTTTCTTCCTCGTTTACGTGTGTACTGTTTATATACACACAATTGAAGTATTATTTAAAAATTTATATTAACTTTCCACGCATGAAAAGTTCATGCATACACTTTTCACGCGAACCGAGGTTCACCCCCACCTCCCCCCTGCTTTCGGGGGAGGTGCGGTAGTTTCTTCCTCGTTTACGTGTGTACTGTTTATATACACACAATTGAAGTATTATTTAAATATTAACTTTCCACGCATGAAAAGTTCATGCATACACTTTTCACGCGAACCGAGGTTCACCCCCACCTCCCCCCTGCTTTCGGGGGAGGTGCGGTAGTTTCTTCCTCGTTTACGTGTGTACTGTTTATATACACACAATTGAAGTATTATTTAAAAATTTATATTAACTTTCCACGCATGAAAAGTTCATGCATACACTTTTCACGCGAACCGAGGTTCACCCCCACCTCCCCCCTGCTTTCGGGGGAGGTGCGGTAGTTTCTTCCTCGTTTACGTGTGTACTGTTTATATACACACAATTGAAGTATTATTTAAATATTAACTTTCCACGCATGAAAAGTTCATGCATACACTTTTCACGCGAACCGAGGTTTACCCCCACCTCCCCCTGCTTTCGGGGGAGGTGCGGTAGCCTCTCCCCCACTTACGTGTGTACTGTTTGTACACACACAATTGAAGTATTATTTAAATTCATATTATATTTATTTTGAGCTTTAATACTACATATCTCGAAAACTAAAGCAGTTAACCCTATAAGACCTATATAATTTTTTGTTCGGCGTAAAAAATACTACCAGAAACCATAGTCAAATTAAGGGGCCCCGGTTATCGTATTCGTGCCGTCGTAATAACCACGGAATAAGTTTGCGTCGGAGTCTCCGACAGTTTATATCCCGGTGGAACGTTCGGCGCGGATTCGTGTATCGTGTGCGCCGGCTTGCCGTTGCTATAGGCTCCCGCGGTGACGTTGCATTCCACGCAAATGATATTCACGCGCATAATATTTACCGACTCGTCGGACGCGTGCCATTTATTCGGCTAGAGTACGCGACGTGTCGAGAAACCTAACAAAGAGCCAATGTTGTTTGATTTGGCGAAGTCAACTTTATAAGCACACTTGATCTCGCTTCTCATGGTGTTCTCGTTAGCGCGCAGAATTATCGAGTGTCCGCTTTTCTCGCGGTCGTCATCGTTATCGTCTACGTATATGTAATCGTCTCTCTTCTTCTTGCGTAATGTTTCGGTTATACCGTGCGAAGAATTCATACTTTTCTTGCGGAGGATACCCGTTCTCAGGTATCTATCTATAGCGTCCAGTTCGTAGGATCCTTCGGGAATAGCGATCACGTCGTTGTCGAAGTAAAATTTATTGTTCGTAGAGTCAATGTTCGGTATCGTGTTGTACGTCTTGAAATTCGCGAGACCTATCTCGTATTCGCCGCCGCTCAGATCCAGAGCGAGAAGTAGCTGGCTGAGAGGACGCTGCTTCTTCCGGTTAGCGAGAGCGTCAGCGACATAGCGAGATTGTTTTCTCCCTCTCAGAGACGTTTTCAGTCGACGTCTCGGACGAACCGCAGACACAATTGACCGCAGATGCTCTGATCGAACGTCTGATACGAACGATGGTTGTACACGATATTCACGTCACTCCCGAGATATCGTTCAAGTTCCCTCGGGGGTCGAAGATTTCCAAAACTGTCAAAGTAGATCGCGTTGTTGCCCCTCTTTGCATAGGCGACCCAGTGCGTACCCAAGCCCTCCGCGTCGTCGAGATTCACGATTCCGCTCTCCTCGCGACGCACTTTCGTCGGCAATGCGTCGCGCATAAACACGCCCCTAAAGAAAGGTATGCGCGAAAGGCGCGCGGACCGATTCAATTGCTCGTTCGTCGTGACGCCGGACGTCGGCAAATCGAGCGTCGTCGTCGTCGTCAGTGTCTTTTTCGGCAATTTTTTTTTACTCGTTCGTCTTTTGTTTGTCACGCCACTACCGCGTTTGTACGGCGTGAGATACAGTCCGCGACCCTCCAACGCGCGATTGTGACGTTGCAGTTCCTCGAACTGACGTTGAGCGGCCTTGTTATCGTTTACCGCCTTGGCTACGCCAGCCGCTCCACCGATCAGGGATCCGAGCCAATATCGATAGAAAGTGTAAGAGACCCCCACTTTTCGCCAACGGGAGAATTTTCTTCCTCGTTATCGCTCTCTTCTTTCTCTTTCTCATGCCCATGCCCAATTTCGTTTTTGTTTTCATAGCAGCCCATACGGCGGTCGCGGCGGCTCTCTTGCCAAGGGTTATGCCGCTCGCTGTGATACGTTCGTGCGCCTTTTCAGCTAGCGCTCGATCGGTGACGTGCCGATCGGTGAGATCGCCGCTTCGCGAGTAAGCGATATCGTGCTCGCGACACGCTTCGTCCAACGGATTGATACTTCAATCACCGCGCGCTAGTCGCTGGGCGAGACGAGTACCCGGCCCGCAGAATTGATAGCCGGGTATGTGTAATTCGACGGAAAGCGCGTTTATCGCTCTGTTGAGGAGGCCGCTGCCGACGCTTCGCGCCGCTGCGCGCGACATGCACCGCAATCCTTTATGAGCGATGGCGGACCGTCTATGTGCGTTCTCTGCCACGGACGATTGTAATGTTCCAAACACGGACGACAGTCCTGTACGTCGGAATCCGTCCTCAGATGAACGGGCAATTTGTCCCACAATCGATCGACGTACTTGGAAAAGTTGCGCAGCAGAAAAATCTTCGGCACGAATTTCAGTTGCTCGGCGGACAGACCGAGAATATCGCGTTATCCGCCAGGACGAGAAACATCGCGGTAACTGGGAGCGTATATCGATCGAACGTACGTATAAATAGGGCAAGTGTGCGCGCACGCGCGTAACGATGCGATTCGTGAGACAACCGTCGGCGATAGGAGTGTCGAATTTAGATTGCAAGAAGCGACTGACGTCGGGTTTAACGTCGAGAGAGACGCGTCGACACGGTCCTCTTTTACCGATCACGATACGTTGCGTCATCTGCGGCCCTTCCAACTGCGGTAAGACAAACGTGTTGATAAGCCTACTGGAAAGTCCGCACGGCCTGCGTTTCGAGAACGTTTACGTGTACTCAAAATCCCTGCATCAGTCGAAGTATCTTTACCTCGAGAGACTGCTCGAATCGATGAACGAGATTGGTTATCGCGCGTTCTCTAACAATCGCCACGTCGTGCCGCCAAGCGAGGCGCTCCCCGATTCGATATTTGTGTTCGACGACGTGGCCTGTGACAAACAGGACGCAATCAGGGAGTACTTCGCCATGGGTCGACATTCGAACATTGATTGTTTCTATCTCTGTCAAACGTACGCTAAGATACCGAAGCATCTAATACGCGAAACGCAAATCTGTTGGTTCTGTTTAGACAAGACGGAACTAATCTGAGACACGTGTACGATGATCACGTGAGCCCCGACATGTCGTATGAAGATTTCTGCGCGTTGTGTCGCGAGTGTTGGCGGCGCAGGTACGGTTTCGTGGTGATAGACAAGGACAGCGCGCTACAAAACGGCAGATACAGACGAGGATTCAACGACTTTGCCGTACTGTAGAGCGACCAGTAGCTGTCGAACGTTCCGAGAGCGATGAGTGACGCGAGGGACACCGCCGAACGAAAGAAGACCGCGCGACAGATCGCTAAAACGCGCGCGTCGATACGCAGAAAATACAGAGAGTTGAAAACTGGCAGTATGAAGAACGAAATGGCTCTCGAGAGACAATTCAAGCCGATCGTCGACCCGTTGAAACAAATCGTCGAACACGTCGAAAGAGGCGAATCCAAGAACGACAGTGCGGCGACGACGAAAGGAATCGTCATTAAAAAGAAACGCGAGGATAGCGAAGGTGGCGACGACGACGACGAAGGAACATTCGCGCGAAAAATAATATCGAGACCTAAGAAGAGAAAAAAACAAACTACCACCGAGTCAGAGATGCTCCCGATCAATTCCACGCCTCTGGAACCGCGAAAATTATCGTTGTACGAGCGGATGGAGGAGGAGGAGGTTTTCGAGACGGACGCGTCGCCGTTGCCTTCCCTCGAAACATCCGTAATGCCCGTATCAGACTATGGATTGGAAATTGGGATTGTGGATTGGGGATTAAGGATTGTTTTATTAGACTAATATGGAGAATGGGATTGTGGATTGAGGATTGTTTTTTCAACGATGATATTGGTGAGATAGTCGGTCTTTTGTTTGGCCTTTGCGAAAAATAATAACGTAAAAAATATTAATTAAATTAAAGGTAAACCTTTATCATCTTAGAACGACCAGCTCATATATACAACATATTATATACAATGTTCAACAAATTAAAATTTTTATCTGTATTTTATTGCTAATCAATTTTGACGCTTTCCAAAACTGTTGTCCAAAAAATTTAGGTTATATGTTCCAAATTCTTCGCCTAATTTTTCGATTGTTCCAGTGCTTCATTATTGATAAAATAATATTCTCCTTGAATTAAATGTTATTTTGCAGCGTTCTTCACATATTATTTGCCGAAAAGCGTACTAATATAAACTAGTCAGAAAACGAATCCCGTCGCGGGAGCCACCGCCGCGAGCTGCTAAACCTCCTCAGCATGCACAATTCGAACCGGATAATGTAGTGGACACTGATTCCGAGGACGAGTGGAATTACTATCGGCCGAACGAACAGGAATCCGCAGCGGCAGCTGTTGCGGCAGACGAATCTCGTAAAGACGTCAAGGAGCAAAGTACACAGGAGAATCCAGAGTCTGTCGCGAAAGGTAGCGCGGAAGTTGAGCCTCCGGAAACAGAGAACGATATTAAATGCGAAGAATTAGTGAAAGATACCTCCTCGTCTGAGCTTATCAACACCAATATAAGCGACGAAAGAAAATCGAGCGAACCGGAGAAGGATCAGATTCTCCTCGATCTACAAAATGATGTCGTATAAAGAAGTAATTTATAGACATGAAATAATGAAAAGAAGGAAACTTATTGCTCTCATGCTTCTGATAATTGCTACAGAAGAAGAAATATATAGAAGTAATCGTTATATATGGACAAGTCCTTATCTCTTGAAGAGGAAGGGGAGAAGTCTGCATTATAATCTTTTTTTAGAATTAGCTTTTGAAGACCCAAATAGATTCAGACGGTAAGAAACGCATAATAGAATTAAAAGAATGATGCCTCTATATGGTGTATTTTATGTTACACGATTTAAAAATTTTTATTATAGATGCCTTCGCATGAATACTGTTTTATTTGAAAACCTTTTAAAAAAAGTAGCTCCTTTGATTCAAAAGCAGGATACAATTTTAAGAGAGAGTATTCCACCAGATGAAAGGTTGTCTCTTACACTACGACATCTTGCAACAGGTATGTTATGAATTTTTAAGGCATACTTGTCATGGTCATGTTAGATCTCATTAAAAGTGAGAAATGATAATTCCAGCGCTGAGAATTCTTGTGTGCCATTTCTCACCTCTGACGTCACGATATAACATTTCCACGTCAAGTACCCAGGAGCCTTAAATATAAATAACATTCTCAGACTAGATAAATTTCTTTCTTTCATTTCTTCGAGAGCATCCTGTTTGACCACATTGCGATTGACTACAGTCACTTACAATCCCCTGCAGCGCTCGGAGTTTCTTCACTGCATCATCAGTCAATTAGAAATTTTTATATTAAATTAGTTAATTTGCGACGTGGTCAATTGCGTCCCACCCTATTTCTTCGAGCTTAGAATGTTTTTTTAAACACATATGTGTTGTTTTATACATTTAGGAGAAAGTCAAGAATCCCTTCGTCTGACGTACCGAATAGGTCAAAGTACTATTTCCGGTATAATTAAAGAAGTTTGCGCTGCTATTATAAATGTACTACAAGAGGAATATTTAAGAATGCCATCATGTGACACCGAATGGAAGGTTGTGGCTAATGACTTTGGACAACGTTGGAATTTCTATAATTGTGTTGGAGCCATGGATGGCAAACACGTTAAAATTGATCCACCACTGAAATCAGGATCTCTTTACTATAATTATAAAGAGTACTTTTCTATTGTGCTACTCGCTGTTGTGGATGCACAACTTAGATTCATGGATTCATGTACGTCGATGTTGGTGCTAATGGTAGAATTAGTGACTCAGGCATATGGAAGAAATGCACACTTAAAGCTCATCTTGACAATAACAGCTTGAATCTTCCTGAACCAGCACCTTTACCTAACGTGGAAAAAGAATTTCCATTCGTTTTAGTTGGAGATGAGGGCTTCCCTTTAAGCACAAAAGTTTTAATTCCATATCCGCGAGATCAATGTAGTGGTAGAAGAAATAAGAGAATATTTAATTATAGGTAATTTCTTTTACATAAAAAATATGACGTCTGTCTATAGATCAACTTTATTATGCATATATTTTAAAATTTAGTTATATTGTTTATAAAATTATTTTCTGTTATAGATTGTCCAGAGCACGACGATGCTCAGAAAACGCTTTCGGAATATTAGGAGCACGATTCCAAATCTTTAGAGCCGCAATGCGGTATGATCCAGATGACGCTACAAGAATTGTATTAGCATGTTGTTGCATACACAATATGTTGCGAACTGAAATAGTAGGGAGACATATGTATACTCCTTCTGCATTTTTGGATGAAGAAGACGAACTTATGTGCAGAATTCAGCCAGGAGAATGGCGGCAAGAACCTGCTGCAGGAATGATAAATTTAGGCAATCAAGGAGGTAATCGTCATGCCAATGCCGCCCTTGAACTTAGAGACGAATGGTGCAATTATTTCAACGGAGCAGGAGCTGTTCCGTGGCAGGAACGTATGATCGATAATTACAGACACACATTTTGACCAGTACGTACAATGTTCTCACTATAAGACATATGTCCATGATGCTAAAAATCGGGCTATATTAGTAGTTGTAGTAAGATGTAAAAATTACTACAAATGACTACAAAATTACTTACGTAATAGTATTTTTGTAGCAACTATCAACAAACTCGGATCGAATTATAGTATTGTAAATACAAACTTTAACACTGGTGTAAATTATATGACTTTGAATATCAGCAGTTTTAAGGGAAGAACATTAATCATATAAATTATTAATTACTCACAAAGTTACTCTTTCTGCTTTCTGCACAACTTAATGTATTTAAGTTTATATACTTAATTATTCTTTCTTAAATATGCTGGTGTAAATAAAAAGAAATACGCAATTACGCAACATAAATTTAAAATTTATTATAAAATAAATATTACATTTATGTTAACAAAATGCTTATGTGATATCGTATATGTATTGAAGCATTTAAGCAGTACATTTTTAACATATTTTAGATAAAAAATAATTTTTTACTTATAATGCATTTTGAAATATAAGAACCATTAATTTTTGTTAAGTAATCTTATAATATTTAATATTATTTTATTAAGTTATCTTTGTACTTCTTTTACTTAAAAAAAAATATATTAACCTTTTAAGTATAAATAACATTGCAAAAAAAGTTGTATTGCTTTTTTTATTTCTAGAATTGTTAATTAATGCATTTCAATCTTATTAAGTAATCTTTGTACTTCTTGTACTTAAGAAAAAATTAACCTAAGTACTTTAACATTGCAAAAAAAATTGTATTACTTTGTTTTATTTCTAGGTTCAATCTTATAATATTTAATAACAATCTTATTAAGTAATCTTTGTACTTCTTGTACTCAAGAAAAAATTAAATCTAAGTACTTTAACATTGCAAAAAAAAGTTGTATTACTTTGTTTTATTTCTAAATTCGTAAATTAATGATTAAAAAGAATCTTCATAATTTCTTCCTCACAATGTTTACGATCAAAGGGTTGCATTTCTCGTAATTTTGCTGCCACAAAGTTTCCAAAATGTTCCACTGAATCATTTTGAGAAACAGGTAAAGGTACAGGTTGATTAGACATTGTTTTAATTGCCAAAACTGCTTCTTCTATTAGTGATTCTCTTTTCTTTTTTATAGCTCCTCTTTTTACATACATATTTTCTTTGTCATCCACAGATGATTTCGAGGTAGAAGAGGAACAAGAAGTTACTGGTGTTGCTGTTGCGAAATCAAATGTTGGTTGACTGCTAGGTAGAGATGTATTGCAAGATGAAGATAAAGAATTTGGTTGGACATTTCTAATATTGCAGGAAATATTGTTATCGGAGCTATGATGCTGAGTTTCATTAACAGTAGAAATGGGTGGCCTTTGCTGAAATAAAATATTTTATCAACTTATTTTACTATGATTAATGCATTTTGAAGTATAAGAACCATTATTTTGTTAAATAATCTTATAATATTTAATAACAATCTTATTAAGTAATCTTTGTACTTCTTGTACTTAAAAAAAAAATTAACCTAAGTACTTTAACATTGCAAAAAAAAGTTGTATTACTTTGTTTTATTTCTAGATTCTATTGTACGTAAAGTGCTAAAATATCCAACCAAATCAATCTGTTATAAGAATATCTACTATCATAGAGAGAAATAAGTGTTAATTTTATAGAAAAAAACTTGTAAAATAAAAGCCTTTAAAATAAAATAATTTATTGTGCATTATTAAAAAAAAATAGACAAATTAAATTTTAAACTATCATGTTACATTATAAATTTCTATATATTATAATTCCTAACTAACATTTATCAATAAAGTTTACCTGCTTATTAAGAAAATTTAGTTGTGGTATATTAGCAACATCGTCTTCTAAATATTCAACTTCGAACATATCTTGTGAAGTATCTTGTGAAGTATCTTGTGAACATTCTATTTCATCAGAAAATGAAGCATTTGAGGGACTTTGCAAGTTAGACACACTTGGTGCCTGAGCACTTGTCTTTTTCAAAAATTTAAGTTTGTCATATAGAAACCATTTTGGTTTATATATTTCTTCCGTGCCCTTTCCGCTACATCTACTTCTTGAATCACGCTCTTTTCTATAATTAGTCATAAAAGTATGCTTCATATTAGCAAATCTATGTTGTACTGCATCAGCTGTAAGATATAAAAAATATACAATATGATTTAAATGAAGCTATATATATAATTATATATAAAGTACATTATATATATATATATATATATATATATATATATATATATATATATATATATATATATATTAGGGTGGAGCGAACTTGTATGTAAAAAACAAAATTTTTGAATTATATAACGCTACTAGGCAGAAAAGATGCGAATATGTCTAAAACTAATATCTGGAAAATTTCAACTTGATCGGAGCTCATCTTCTGCCTCCAACTTTTTTTTGAAAATTTTACTAACTGTAGGGTGAAGCGAAAAAAAATTTTTTTGAATTTTATAACGCTACTAGGCGGAAAAGATGCGAATATGTCTAAAACTAATATCTGGAAAATTTCAACTTCATCGGAGCTCATCTTCTGCCTCTAACTTTTTTTTGAAAATTTCCCATGTAGGAAAATATCCACTTGCGAGTTTGTATCTGGCATTTATATTTTTTACAGCTCTTAGCTAATCAAAATTTTTGTGATTACCCAGACTTCACCGCGAGGAGGTAGCTGTAAACCGAAATCCATTTTTTAGTTTTTTTTAGTTTAAAATTTTTAGTTTTTTGTATTTTTTGTTTTATTTATTATTATTATTTTTTTATATACTTTAAAAAAATCTTTGGTTATTTTGGTACTTTTACGAAAATATTTTTGTAGTTTTGTACTTTTTTAAGTTTTTAATTCATGCTGCGTTGAAAATCTGACTTTGTTTCAAATTTTGGAAGAGTAGCTCTATTAGCAATCCTGGTTCGTATAAAACCATCTCTAGCATCGCCCCCACAGACAGAAGACGAAGCTTCGGTAACGAGTTTAACGCACCGTTCAACTGCTTGCGAGTGACAGGGAAAGCTCAGTATATTGACTATCTCCGGAACGTTTTTAATCATATCTTTCAAGTTTTCGCAAGAAAGATTTTTTAGAAGCGGAGGACCAGTTAAGTTCAGAACTTGCCAGTCAATCAATTCAGTGTAATCTTCAACGTCAAAGTTGATTACTGGTACTTTAAATATACGAATTTCGTTAAGAGCAGGAGTTGAATTAAATTTCAACACACGTTTCAAAGCAAGTTCTCTTATATGTTGCCTCTCGTCTGTAATCATTGCAAGCAATATATTTTCTGGATGTGCGAAGTAACCATTTCTCTGGATAACAGGATCAATTATGTTTTTAATTGCAGAATCGAAGATTCTTGATTTATAAATCATGCTCCACAAATGCAAAGTACCGTGTCTGCAAGTTGGTTTGTTTTTAATCTCAAACCAAACTGGAGCATACACTTTGACAACAAACTGTGTCAAAGTTCGTAGTTTTTTACTGGGCTTCTCATTTGAGACATACAATCGTAGAATTCGATTAGCTAATGTTAACCATCTGGAATGATTAAGTTTTCCCGGGTTTCTATTCGCTAGGTCGGCAGATAAGTTATTACTGGAAATCGCGGCAGTCATTTCATACAAATATTTTTGGTCTGTGCTAAGATCAGTAAAGTCCATGAGCGGCAATTCTGATAAAATTGGTTCAAATGAAATCACCGGAAGCGTTTCACAAATTTGAAGCTGTTTTCCTATTGGTCCTGAAAACGCCTTTGGGCCAACTGTTCTCCCATCTAGTTTTAAAAATAAATGGCGTAATGGTAACTCGTTACAGTGTAACATACATATGAGCCATTGTAAAGGTCTTTTCAGTTCCAACTCCAGTAACCGTATAACTCCGCCATTGGAGCCCGTATTCACAACAGTTCCATCACAGCCGATAACATTTAAATTCCTGATATCGAATTCTTTTTTTACAAGAAACTCAAATAAATAACTTTTAATTGCAAGGGCTGTGCTTGATGTTGCTGTCAAGTGACCAATGTATTTTGAACCTGGTTCCGAAAGAAGCACAATATGTTCTTCCAATACAGTTTTTCTTGCAAACTTTTCTCCAATTTTTACTTGAGAAATAGTTTGATCTTTTCGACCATCAAAGTAAAATCCGAGCAATTCCAGGTGTTGAGTTGATTGTAAACTTTGAATTTTAGTTCGAGCAACTTTACGTGCTCTACGAATTTTGCTTCGATCAACCACCAGACAAGAATTGTTCGGAGACACAATTTTTAAATCTTGTAAAGTGGAACTTACAATTATTGCTGCTGCTCGATCAGAAATTCCCATTCTGTCACAAGCCCCTGCCACATTAGGAAAATTGATTCTATTTTGTGTAGGTACTGTAGGTAATGCAGGAGGTGAATTTTGATTATTTGTCAGTGTAGAAGAAGTATCATCTTCTAGTATCATAGTATCATCTATATTGGATTCGTCATTCATCATTTCCGATAATATAACCGATTCGTCAATTTCGTCATTTACAGAGTCCAATTCTGAATCTGTATCTGAAAAATCGATATGAACTGTATTCGACCCAGATGCTATAGTTCGAGCTCTAGAAACGCGTTCCTGGTCAGCATATTTCCTTTCGTAATTCTTGCGTAATTTTTTCGTAGTGCGTATATCGATTGTCCCAATTACCATTTCTCGCGGACCTCTTTGGTCCAATAAAAAAGGTCTATCTAATGTTAGGACTTTATTTACGCAATTACAATTAGAAAAATCTATGCATTTACAGTAGCATATGTCAAAGAGTTTATTCTCATATTCTTTCCTAAAAGTCTCAATTTTCAAAGAATATAGATTTGGTTTTGCTGAAAATTTCTTTAATTTTTGCATTTTAACATGAAATTTCTTGATTTTTGCAAGAGTTCCGTCAAGAGTTAATATTGGCAAAGATGCTTGTTCCCAAATAGCCCTGATTTTATTTGCTAATATTTTGGAAATAAATTGAAAAGTCGGTTCTTTTGCTGAAATTTTGGAACTTTCCCGAATAAATTCGTAGCATTTTGCCACATCAACGTAAGTTGGTAATCGATTTTTAACGAAATCTGATGACTGTCCAAAAATAGGACACTGCAAGTCATTACTACGGGTATTCGGCATTTTTTTAAAACCAAATTTGCAATAAAAAATCATAAAAATAATGCCTTTCTTCTGTTGCTTTGTATGTGGGAATAGATACTGTAGCATGCGGGCACGTGCCCTCCACGTGTTTCTCACGGAAAGATTGCTTCGCAAGAACGTGGTCGAAAAAACTGCTTTTCCTCTCACTTTTTTTATTGAAAAAGCCGCAGTCAGCCGATTCCACTGATACAGTAAACGAAACGTATAACAGATTTTGTATAACGTACGCACGAAAATGTGTCGGACTCGCCGCGTTGTTACGCCTTGAGTCTCGCAGAGCTATCTGAAGAGGCGAGGCGCGCGGAGGGGAACAGGATCGGACCGGCACGCAGCGCGCGCGAATAGGCAAACGATACCGAGCGCGACCGAACATTCGCGAGCCGAGCGTCACGGAAAAATGCACGGCGCGCACACGTAATTTAATCGAGGGAGACAGAAAATAATATGCTACACAATACACATTTAGGCTGCGTTCGGGGAGCGCGCTATTAGCGCTATTTGCTTATTCTATCCTTGTTCTATTGCATCATTCTATCTTTATCGCTCATCAAGTGTAGAACAAGGATAGAATAAGCAAATAGAACAAGGATAGAATAAGCAAATAGCGCTAATAGCGCGCTCCCCGAACGCAGCCTAAATGTGTATTGTGTAGCATATTATTTTCTGTCTCCCTCGATTAAATTACGTGTGCGCGCCGTGCATTTTTCCGTGACGCTCGGCTCGCGAATGTTCGGTCGCGCTCGGTATCGTTTGCCTATTCGCGCGCGCTGCGTGCCGGTCCGATCCTGTTCCCCTCCGCGCGCCTCGCCTCTTCAGATAGCTCTGCGAGACTCAAGGCGTAACAACGCGGCGAGTCCGACACATTTTCGTGCGTACGTTATACAAAATCTGTTATACGTTTCGTTTACTGTATCAGTGGAATCGGCTGACTGCGGCTTTTTCAATAAAAAAAGTGAGAGGAAAAGCAGTTTTTTCGACCACGTTCTTGCGAAGCAATCTTTCCGTGAGAAACACGTGGAGGGCACGTGCCCGCATGCTACAGTATCTATTCCCACATACAAAGCAACAGAAGAAAGGCATTATTTTTATGATTTTTTATTGCAAATTTGGTTTTAAAAAAATGCCGAATACCCGTAGTAATGACTTGCAGTGTCCTATTTTTGGACAGTCATCAGATTTCGTTAAAAATCGATTACCAACTTACGTTGATGTGGCAAAATGCTACGAATTTATTCGGGAAAGTTCCAAAATTTCAGCAAAAGAACCGACTTTTCAATTTATTTCCAAAATATTAGCAAATAAAATCAGGGCTATTTGGGAACAAGCATCTTTGCCAATATTAACTCTTGACGGAACTCTTGCAAAAATCAAGAAATTTCATGTTAAAATGCAAAAATTAAAGAAATTTTCAGCAAAACCAAATCTATATTCTTTGAAAATTGAGGCTTTTAGGAAAGAATATGAGAATAAACTCTTTGACATATGCTACTGTAAATGCATAGATTTTTCTAATTGTAATTGCGTAAATAAAGTCCTAACATTAGATAGACCTTTTTTATTGGACCAAAGAGGTCCGCGAGAAATGGTAATTGGGACAATCGATATACGCACTACGAAAAAATTACGCAAGAATTACGAAAGGAAATATGCTGACCAGGAACGCGTTTCTAGAGCTCGAACTATAGCATCTGGGTCGAATACAGTTCATATCGATTTTTCAGATACAGATTCAGAATTGGACTCTGTAAATGACGAAATTGACGAATCGGTTATATTATCGGAAATGATGAATGACGAATCCAATATAGATGATACTATGATACTAGAAGATGATACTTCTTCTACACTGACAAATAATCAAAATTCACCTCCTGCATTACCTACAGTACCTACACAAAATAGAATCAATTTTCCTAATGTGGCAGGGGCTTGTGACAGAATGGGAATTTCTGATCGAGCAGCAGCAATAATTGTAAGTTCCACTTTACAAGATTTAAAAATTGTGTCTCCGAACAATTCTTGTCTGGTGGTTGATCGAAGCAAAATTCGTAGAGCACGTAAAGTTGCTCGAACTAAAATTCAAAGTTTACAATCAACTCAACACCTGGAATTGCTCGGATTTTACTTTGATGGTCGAAAAGATCAAACTATTTCTCAAGTAAAAATTGGAGAAAAGTTTGCAAGAAAAACTGTATTGGAAGAACATATTGTGCTTCTTTCGGAACCAGGTTCAAAATACATTGGTCACTTGACAGCAACATCAAGCACAGCCCTTGCAATTAAAAGTTATTTATTTGAGTTTCTTGTAAAAAAAGAATTCGATATCAGGAATTTAAATGTTATCGGCTGTGATGGAACTGTTGTGAATACGGGCTCCAATGGCGGAGTTATACGGTTACTGGAGTTGGAACTGAAAAGACCTTTACAATGGCTCATATGTATGTTACACTGTAACGAGTTACCATTACGCCATTTATTTTTAAAACTAGATGGGAGAACAGTTGGCCCAAAGGCGTTTTCAGGACCAATAGGAAAACAGCTTCAAATTTGTGAAACGCTTCCGGTGATTTCATTTGAACCAATTTTATCAGAATTGCCGCTCATGGACTTTACTGATCTTAGCACAGACCAAAAATATTTGTATGAAATGACTGCCGCGATTTCCAGTAATAACTTATCTGCCGACCTAGCGAATAGAAACCCGGGAAAACTTAATCATTCCAGATGGTTAACATTAGCTAATCGAATTCTACGATTGTATGTCTCAAATGAGAAGCCCAGTAAAAAACTACGAACTTTGACACAGTTTGTTGTCAAAGTGTATGCTCCAGTTTGGTTTGAGATTAAAAACAAACCAACTTGCAGACACGGTACTTTGCATTTGTGGAGCATGATTTATAAATCAAGAATCTTCGATTCTGCAATTAAAAACATAATTGATCCTGTTATCCAGAGAAATGGTTACTTCGCACATCCAGAAAATATATTGCTTGCAATGATTACAGACGAGAGGCAACATATAAGAGAACTTGCTTTGAAACGTGTGTTGAAATTTAATTCAACTCCTGCTCTTAACGAAATTCGTATATTTAAAGTACCAGTAATCAACTTTGACGTTGAAGATTACACTGAATTGATTGACTGGCAAGTTCTGAACTTAACTGGTCCTCCGCTTCTAAAAAATCTTTCTTGCGAAAACTTGAAAGATATGATTAAAAACGTTCCGGAGATAGTCAATATACTGAGCTTTCCCTGTCACTCGCAAGCAGTTGAACGGTGCGTTAAACTCGTTACCGAAGCTTCGTCTTCTGTCTGTGGGGGCGATGCTAGAGATGGTTTTATACGAACCAGGATTGCTAATAGAGCTACTCTTCCAAAATTTGAAACAAAGTCAGATTTTCAACGCAGCATGAATTAAAAACTTAAAAAAGTACAAAACTACAAAAATATTTTCGTAAAAGTACCAAAATAACCAAAGATTTTTTTAAAGTATATAAAAAAATAATAATAATAAATAAAACAAAAAATACAAAAAACTAAAAATAAAAAAAATTTTAAACTAAAAAAAACTAAAAAATGGATTTCGGTTTACAGCTACCTCCTCGCGGTGAAGTCTGGGTAATCACAAAAATTTTGATTAGCTAAGAGCTGTAAAAAATATAAATGCCAGATACAAACTCGCAAGTGGATATTTTCCTACATGGGAAATTTTCAAAAAAAGTTAGAGGCAGAAGATGAGCTCCGATGAAGTTGAAATTTTCCAGATATTAGTTTTAGACATATTCGCATCTTTTCCGCCTAGTAGCGTTATAAAATTCAAAAAAATTTTTTTTCGCTTCACCCTACAGTTAGTAAAATTTTCAAAAAAAAAGTTGGAGGCAGAAGATGAGCTCCGATCAAGTTGAAATTTTCCAGATATTAGTTTTAGACATATTCGCATCTTTTCTGCCTAGTAGCGTTATAAAATTCAAAAAATTTTTTTTTCGCTCCACCCTAATATATATATATATATATATATATATATATATATATATATATATATAACGTACTTTATATTTATTTGACAGATATTTTAACTCTCCTTATATTTGTAATAGCATGCTACAAATAAATATAACAATTTTTTGTCTCTGCATTTAAAACAATATAATATAAATAATATAATAATATAAATAAATGTACTTTTTATAAGAAGCAAAATTAAAAAATTTACCTACCATCAAAAGACGGACCTAAAATTTCAGCTATTTCATGCCATTTGCTGTTTTTCAAATCAACTCTTTTATAATCTTTGCAGCTTACATCCCATAATATTGGACACCTTTCAACCAAATATACTAATATGTTTTCTTTTTCTTTTGTCCACATATCTACTTTTGGTGGCATAGCTAAAAAAAAGCAATAATTTTTGCTTTTATATACTTATTGAAATATTAATCACATGCTACTTTCCAACCTAACCTAACCTAACCTTCTGTTGTCTCTTGCTTTTATCGTTGGTTGCGCAATACTTTCCCACGCAATCAAGTCGGTCTTCTTCTTTAATTAAAATTGGCTCGTGCCGCTTTTTAGCAGACAATACGGCCATTTACCACTGTTTGTTTAAAAAGTCTTTTGCAAATTTCCAGTTGGTCTTCCATAGACCGATGAATGAATATGCTCGTAGTTGTCGAACGTGGTTGCGAAAAGAAAGTGGTGGACTATCGACTATCAAGTCGGTCACTCATTGGCTGGTATGCGACGGAGGATTCGAAAAATAGACTGGACTCTAATTTTTGATTACAAAATCTACATTCTATCTCTAATGTTATGATTGGACGACCTCAAATATGCAATCTATAAACCTAATTCAATCTAAATTTTCAATACATAGTGTGATACTGATTTACAATCTCAATCCAGACCTGCTGCATTTTGATTGGTCCATTTCCAATCCCTAATCCACAATCCCAATCTCCAATCCATAGTCTGATACGGGCTTAAGGGGCGTTCTACGAACGCCGCAGGGTCACGAGGAACTGCACAGTCAATTGGGTCCGTTGGGGCAAAGATACGTGGGCGCTCTTCTAAGCGGTGACGCAAAAAGCGAAATCGATCACGTTTACGGAGTGTACTTCGGGAATGACGGCACGATGCTCGGCGACAAACGCTTCGACGTGAACGCGGACGATTCCGTGATCGTGAACGGAGTGAGATACATGGGCACGAGTGAGATAAATGTTGCGCTCCGTCGGCTTTCACTCACGCACTCCCGCACTTCCGCGCTCGCCCGCTCGTACACTCGCGTCTCACGAAATAAGCGTAAACAAATTCAGCAACAAAAGAATGGTTTATTGTGAACGTTAACAATCAGGGAGCGCAAACGAAAACATCCGCTCGAGTTTTCAGTCAGAGGGAAATCTGACAGGCAATAATCAATAATCATCAAATGCGTTCCGTTGTCAAGGAACGCGCGGCGGCTTGAAACTTCTGCGGAACGAAACCAATTCAGCCCGCAATACGGGTGTCCCGGCACGGGCGCGTCCCGGGCGCAACACTGCTCCCCCCGTTCTTGATTGTCGTCCCGACAATCCGGAAAGGCAGTCTCCAGGAGGTTCCATTTCCACCGCAGGCTCCAGGACTCTGAAACGTACCTCGCCCTATTCCGAGCTGTTGCCACGGAATAACGGACTTTGTCTCCTCGGGCCCAACCTGCTTCTAGACTTCTCGTCCCTTTTTCTGTTCCTCGCCGTAACTCTTCGCCCAGCTTGTACGAATTAATCTTCAAGAGAATTCCCGATGACGCAATTTACACCGAGGACGACCTGCAAAAGTACAGAAATCTACTGTTGGCGACAAACGCTTACAGACGCGGTCACAGTGCTCTTAAACCCATCATGGGTAACAAGGGAAAAATACAGACACATCATCGCTCCGTTGATATCGCGCAAAAGGATCGGCAGTAATAGAAAGAGTGAGTCCCGATTGCGCACGTTACAGATCAAACACGACAATATTTCACGATCGGACACGGTGTCGATCGGACACGGTAACGATCGGATACGGTGCCGATCGGACACGGTGTCGATCGGACACGGTGTCGATCAGACACGGTGCCGATCGGACACATTTAGTTGCATTCGGACACGGTGCCGATCGGACACGGTGCCGGTCGGACACGGTGTCGATTGCACACGGTGTCGATCGGACACGGTGTCGATTGCAAACGGTGCCGATCGGACACGGTAACGATTGCACACGGTGCCGATCGGACACGGTAACGATCGGACACGGTAACGATTGCACACGGTGCCGATCGGACACGGTGCCGATTGCACACAGTGCCGATCGGACACGGTAACGATTGCACACGGTGCCGATCGGACACGGTGCCGATTGCACACGGTGCCGATTGCACACGGTAACGATTGCACACGGTGTCGATCGGACACGGTGTCGATTGCACACGGTGGCGATCGGACACGGTAACGATTGCACACGGTGCCGATCGGACACGGTAACCATTGCACACGGTGCCGATCGGACACGGTGCCGATTGCACACGGTGCCGATCGGACACGGTAACGATTGCACACGGTGCCGATCGGACACGGTGCTGATTGCACACGGTGTCGATCGGACACGGTGTCGATTGCACACGGTGGCGATCGGACACGGTAACGATTGCACACGGTGCCGATCGGACACGGTGCCGATTGCACACGGTGGCGATCGGACACGGTAACGATTGCACACGGTGCCGATCGGACACGGTAACGATTGCACACGGTGCCGATCGGACACGGTAACGATTGCACACGGTGCCGATCGGACACGGTGCCGATTGCACACGGTGCCGATCGGACACGGTAACGATTGCACACGGGGCCGATCGGACACAGTAACGATTGCACACGGTACCGATCGGACACGGTAACGATTGCACACGGTGCCGATCGGACACGGTAACGATTGCACACGGTGCCGATCGGACACGGTAACGATTGCACACGGTGCCGATCGGACACGGTACCGATTGCACACGGTGCCGATCGGACACGGTAACGATTGCACACGGTGCCGATCGGACACGGTAACGATTGCACACGGTGTCGATCGGACACGGTCCCGTTTGGAAATAAAATACGAAAGTTTATGTATATGTTAGAGATTGTAAAACAATAATAAAGTAAAAAACTGTAGCATTACGCGAATTTAAAAAAATCTGTCATCGTATTATGTATTTATATTAATTATTTACAGATAGCACATTAAGCGGTAGTCAGAGATAAAAATATAAGAATACGTATTATACTCTAATATCGTATACTTCAAGTATGAAGTCGATTGACATATTTTCTAACCTCAAGCTGTCCTCTCATTAGAGTGCTTCATTATATTGCTTTTACAGTCTCGTACATAAAATTTCGCAATATTTTTTTTCTTTCAGACAAAGTGGCGTCAAATGAGTATATTTTTGTCAAATAAAAGATAAGTTATCTTAATTTATCTTAATAATTTGAAGGTAATTCTTCCTTTTTATACATAATAAGATATCGCGTTCAGCAGACACAACGGTTGAGTTCGTCTTATCAACACTCTGCGTTGATTGGTTGGTTCTAAAAGTAAGAGCCAATCATGTTCGATTGCTACTGAACGGCTTGGTCTGCTGAACGCGACCATTCTAACTTAAGCTGAGTTTCCACTGAGCGCGTCACGCGTCGCGTCATCACTAGTTAAGCCCCTTGCACAATAGGCGATAGCGATAGCGATAGCAACAGCGACAAGGTTGCCGACAAAACTATACCTTTGTCGGCAACCTTGTCGCTGTCGCTATCGCTATCGCTATCGCCTAAAGTGCAAGGGGCTTTAACCAATCAAAATATCCCATTTTGATCCCGTCACAAGTAATGCAATAAAATGGGATGTTTTAATTGGTTAACTTGATGACGCGAGGCGTGACTCGCTCAGTGGAAACTCAGCCTAAGTTAGAATAAAAAAAATATATTTTCTGTTATAATTTATTGCACTAGTGCAGAAGTGCAGCGAAAACGAACAGGCTTATCAACACTCTGCTTTGATTGGTTTGTTCTAAAAGTAAGAACCAATCACGTTCGATTGCTACTAAGCGGCTTGGTCTGCTGAACGCGACCAATGAGTGCGTTGGGTCAAACGGGAGACAGTCGCTCCGAGATCTCGGACGGAGAAAAAATTGATCAACCATTTAAAAAATTCGGCAATTGACCAATGCTTTAGTTAATTCTTTCTCCGTCCAAGATCTTAGAGCGATTTGTAGCATCGTGGCACAAGATCTTATGGAGGATTCACATTGCGTCCGATGTTCGACGTACGACGATCCGACATCCAATAACAGAATTTATTATTAGAGACAAAAATTTCCTATTGGATGTCGGATCGTCGTACGTCGAACATTGGACGCAGTGTGAATCCTCCATTAAAGGTTTCTACACACAAATTGCCATAACCATAAACATAAAACGTAAACGTAAGCTGAAGAACCAATCAAAATATTGCTTTAGCTCTATGTATGTATACTAATTGGTTCTTCAGCTTATGTTTACGTTTTACGTTTATGGCTATGGCTATTCATGTGCGAGAGCCCTTAAGGCCACACAAAATGCTTAGCTTAGCATAAGCGTAGCATAAAGCAAGGAACACAGACTATTGCATAACGTATAATATATAAGCATAAGAAAACTGATTGGTCTATTTCCTTATGCACATGTGTACGGACCAATCAATTTTCTTGTGCTTACGCATTATGCGTTGTGCAGAAGTGTGTGCTCCCCGCTTAAAACCGCTAAACCAATGAGCATCCAGCATAAAGTCGCCATATTGATTTACATAAGATGTTCATTGGTCCAGCGGTCTTAAGGCCATCGCACACAAAATTGCATAGGCTACATAAGCATAGCATAATGCTGGGTCTACAATGCGAGTTGTGGGTCGTGGGTCGTAGGAAATTGACCAATCACATTCGAATTTGAAAAGAATAATCGACTGTGATTGGTCAATTTCTTACAATTCACGACTACGACTTCTATGGGTCATGTTCCAAAATTCACTCTAGTTAACTAAAATGCTATAGTGTACGTGACGCAAACTATAGATTTTAGTTACCCAGAGTGAGTTTTGGAACATGGCCATGTAGAATAACCTTTACATATTTCCTAACCTCACATAGTCACTCCATTTCAATATCTTATTATTTTTTCTAACACTGTCGATCTCAAATATTTTTTATTTTTTAGCCAAAGAAGTATTGAATAAACGTCTAAATTAATTCTCCATGTTCGTAAGAAAATATATTACCGTTATTTGCAGGTATTGCTTACTGCATTTAAATATTTAGATATTAATAATTTGAAGTTAGATTAAATGATATATCAGTGAT
>JASTWK010000969.1:0-60979 GCA_030770225.1 Temnothorax unifasciatus | reverse complement strand
AAAGAAAGTCTATTTAACGGGGTGCACCCTATGAAGGGCTGTAACTCTTGAAATATCGTTCGGACCGCTTCGGAACCTAATAGTTTTCGATAGAACTTCTCACGGGGAGAACAAAACTGTCGACAATAAAGAAAGTCTATTTTTCGGGGTGCACCCTATGAAGGGCTGTAACTCTTGAAATATCGTTCGGACCGCTTCGGAACCTAATAGTTTTCGATAGAACTTCTCACGGGGAGAACAAAACTGTCGACAATAAAGAGTCTATTTTTCGGGGTGCACCCTATGAAGGGCTGTAACTCTTGAAATATCGTTCGGACCGCTTCGGAACCTAATAGTTTTCGATAGAACTTTTCACGGGGAGAACAAAACTGTCGACAATAAAGAAAGTCTATTTTTCGGGGTGCACCCTATGAAGGGCTGTAACTCTTGAAATATCGTTCGGACCGCTTCGGAACCTAATAGTTTTCGATAGAACTTTTCACGGGGAGAACAAAACTGTCGACAATAAAGAAAGTCTATTTTTCGGGGTGCACCCTATGAAGGGCTGTAACTCTTGAAATATCGTTCGGACCGCTTCGGAACCTAATAGTTTTCGATAGAACTTTTCACGGGGAGAACAAAACTGTCGACAATAAAGAAAGTCTATTTTTCGGGGTGCACCCTATGAAGGGCTGTAACTCTTGAAATATCGTTCGGACCGCTTCGGAACCTAATAGTTTTCGATAGAACTTTTCACGGGGAGAACAAAACTGTCGACAATAAGAGAAGTCTATTTTTCGGGGTGCACCCTATGAAGGGCTGTAACTCTTGAAATATCGTTCGGACCGCTTCGGAACCTAATAGTTTTCGATAGAACTTTTCACGGGGAGAACAAAACTGTCGACAATAAAGAAAGTCTATTTTTCGGGGTGCACCCTATGAAGGGCTGTAACTCTTGAAATATCGTTCGGACCGCTTCGGAACCTAATAGTTTTCGATAGAACTTCTCACGGGGAGAACAAAACTGTCGACAATAAAGAAAGTCTATTTTTCGGGGTGCACCCTATGAAGGGCTGTAACTCTTGAAATATCGTTCGGACCGCTTCGGAACCTAATAGTTTTCGATAGAACTTCTCACGGGGAGAACAAAACTGTCGACAATAAAGAAAGTCTATTTTTCGGGTGCACCCTATGAAGGGCTGTAACTCTTGAAATATCGTTCGGACCGCTTCGGAACCTAATAGTTTTCGATAGAACTTTTCACGGGGAGAACAAAACTGTCGACAATAAAGAAAGTCTATTTTTCGGGGTGCACCCTATGAAGGGCTGTAACTCTTGAAATATCGTTCGGACCGCTTCGGAACCTAATAGTTTTCGATAGAACTTCTCACGGGGAGAACAAAACTGTCGACAATAAAGAAAGTCTATTTTTCGGGGTGCACCCTATGAAGGGCTGTAACTCTTGAAATATCGTTCGGACCGCTTCGGAACCTAATAGTTTTCGATAGAACTTTTCACGGGGAGAACAAAACTGTCGACAATAAAGAAAGTCTATTTTTCGGGGTGCACCCTATGAAGGGCTGTAACCCTTGAAATATCGTTCGGACCGTTTCGGAACCTAATAGTTTCAAGAGTTACAGCCCTTCATAGGGTGCACCCCGAAAAATAGACTTTCTTTATTGTCGACAGTTTTGTTCTCCCCGTAAAAAGTTCTATCGAAAACTATTAGGTTCCGAAGCGGTCCGAACGATATTTCAAGAGTTACAGCCCTTCATAGGGTGCACCCCGAAAAATAGACTTTCTTTATTGTCGACAGTTTTGTTCTTTCCGTGAAAAGTTCTATCGAAAACTATTAGGTTCCGAAGCGGTCCGAACGATATTTCAAGAGTTACAGCCCTTCATAGGGTGCACCCCGAAAAATAGACTTTCTTTATTGTCGACAGTTTTGCTCTCCCCGTGAAAAGTTCTATCGAAAACTATTAGGTTCCGAAGCGGTCCGAACGATATTTCAAGAGTTACAGCCCTTCATAGGGTGCACCCCGAAAAATAGACTTTCTTTATTGTCGACAGTTTTGTTCTCCCCGTGAGAAGTTCTATCGAAAACTATTAGGTTCCGAAGCGGTCCGAACGATATTTCAAGAGTTACATCCCTTCATAGGGTGCACCCCGTTAAATAGACTTTCTTTATTGTCGACAGTTTTGTTTTCCCCGTGAGAAGTTCTATCGAAAACTATTAGGTTCCGAAGCGGTCCGAACGATATTTCAAGAGTTACAGCCCTTCATAGGGTGCACCCCGAAAAATAGACTTTCTTTATTGTCGACAGTTTTGTTCTCCCCGTGAAAAGTTCTATCGAAAACTATTAGGTTCCGAAGCGGTCCGAACGATATTTCAAGAGTTACAGCCCTTCATAGGGTGCACCCCGAAAAATAGACTTTCTTTATTGTCGACAGTTTTGCTCTCCCCGTGAAAAGTTCTATCGAAAACTATTAGGTTCCGAAGCGGTCCGAACGATATTTCAAGAGTTACAGCCCTTCATAGGGTGCACCCCGAAAAATAGACTTACTTTATTGTCGACAGTTTTGTTCTCCCCGTGAGAAGTTCTATCGAAAACTATTAGGTTCCGAAGCGGTCCGAACGATATTTCAAGAGTTACAGCCCTTCATAGGGTGCACCCCGAAAAATAGACTTTCTTTATTGTCGACAGTTTTGCTCTCCCCGTGAAAAGTTCTATCGAAAACTATTAGGTTCCGAAGCGGTCCGAACGATATTTCAAGAGTTACAGCCCTTCATAGGGTGCACCCCGAAAAATAGACTTTCTTTATTGTCGACAGTTTTGTTCTCCCCGTGAGAAGTTCTATCGAAAACTATTAGGTTCCGAAGCGGTCCGAACGATATTTCAAGAGTTACAGCCCTTCATAGGGTGCACCCCGAAAATAGACTTTCTTATTGTCGACAGTTTTGTTCTCCCCGTGAGAAGTTCTATCGAAAACTATTAGGTTCCGAAGCGGTCCGAACGATATTTCAAGAGTTACAGCCCTTCATAGGGTGCACCCCGAAAAATAGACTTTCTTTATTGTCGACAGTTTTGCTCTCCCCGTAAAAAGTTCTATCGAAAACTATTAGGTTCCGAAGCGGTCCGAACGATATTTCAAGAGTTACAGCCCTTCATAGGGTGCACCCCGAAAAATAGACTTTCTTTATTGTCGACAGTTTTGTTCTCCCCGTGAAAAGTTCTATCGAAAACTATTAGGTTCCGAAGCGGTCCGAACGAGATTTCAAGAGTTACAGCCCTTCATAGGGTGCACCCCGAAAAATAGACTTTCTTTATTGTCGACAGTTTTGTTCTCCCCGTGAAAAGTTCTATCGAAAACTATTAGGTTCCGAAGCGGTCCGAACGATATTTCAAGAGTTACAGCCTTTCAATAGGGTGCACCCCGAAAAATAGACTTTCTTTATTGTCGACAGTTTTGTTCTCCCCGTGAAAAGTTCTATCGAAAACTATTAGGTTCCGAAGCGGTCCGAACGATATTTCAAGAGTTACAGCCCTTCATAGGGTGCACCCCGAAAATAGACTTTCTTTATTGTCGACAGTTTTGTTCTCCCCGTGAGAAGTTCTATCGAAAACTATTAGGTTCCGAAGCGGTCCGAACGATATTTCAAGAGTTACAGCCCTTCATAGGGTGCACCCCGAAAAATAGACTTTCTTTATTGTCGACAGTTTTGTTCTCCCCGTGAGAAGTTCTATCGAAAACTATTAGGTTCCGAAGCGGTCTGAAACGATATTTCAAGAGTTACAGCCCTTCATGGGTGCACCCCGAAAAATAGACTTTCTTTATTGTCGACAGTTTTGTTCTCCCCGTGAGAAGTTCTATCGAAAACTATTAGGTTCCGAAGCGGTCCGAACGATATTTTAAGAGTTACAGCCCTTCATAGGGTGCACCCCGAAAATAGACTTTCTTTATTGTCGACAGTTTTGCTCTCCCCGTGAAAAGTTCTATCGAAAACTATTAGGTTCCGAAACGGTCCGAACGATATTTCAAGAGTTACAGCCCTTCATAGGGTGCACCCCGAAAAATAGACTTTCTTTATTGTCGACAGTTTTGCTCTCCCCCGTAAAAAGTTCTATCGAAAACTATTAGGTTCCGAAGCGGTCCGAACGATATTTCAAGAGTTACATCCCTTCATAGGGTGCACCCCGTTAAATAGACTTTCTTATTGTCGACAGTTTTGTTTTTCCCCGTGAGAAGTTCTATCGAAAACTATTAGGTTCCGAAGCGGTCCGAACGATATTTCAAGAGTTACAGCCCTTCATAGGGTGCACCCCGAAAAATAGACTTTCTTTATTGTCGACAGTTTTGTTCTCCCGTGAAAAGTTCTATCGAAAACTATTAGGTTCCGAAGCGGTCCGAACGATATTTCAAGAGTTACAGCCCTTCATAGGGTGCACCCCGAAAAATAGACTTTCTTTATTGTCGACAGTTTTGCTCTCCCCGTGAAAAGTTCTATCGAAAACTATTAGGTTCCGAAGCGGTCCGAACGATATTTCAAGAGTACAGCCCCTTCATAGGGTGCACCCCGAAAAATAGACTTACTTTATTGTCGACAGTTTTTGTTCTCCCCGTGAGAAGTTCTATCGAAAACTATTAGGTTCCGAAGCGGTCCGAACGATATTTCAAGAGTTACAGCCCTTCATAGGGTGCACCCCGAAAAATAGACTTTCTTTATTGTCGACAGTTTTGCTCTCCCCGTGAAAAGTTCTATCGAAAACTATTAGGTTCCGAAGCGGTCCGAACGATATTTCAAGAGTTACAGCCCTTCATAGGGTGCACCCCGAAAAATAGACTTTCTTTATGGTCGACAGTTTTGTTCTCCCCGTGAGAAGTTCTATCGAAAACTATTAGGTTCCGAAGCGGTCCGAACGATATTTCAAGAGTTACAGCCCTTCATAGGGTGCACCCCGAAAAATAGACTTTCTTTATTGTCGACAGTTTTGTTCTCCCCGTGAGAAGTTCTATCGAAAACTATTAGGTTCCGAAGCGGTCCGAACGATATTTCAAGAGTTACAGCCCTTCATAGGGTGCACCCCGAAAAATAGACTTTCTTATTGTCGACAGTTTTGCTCTCCCCGTAAAAAGTTCTATCGAAAACTATTAGGTTCCGAAGCGGTCCGAACGATATTTCAAGAGTTACAGCCCTTCATAGGGTGCACCCCGAAAAATAGACTTTCTTTATTGTCGACAGTTTTGTTCTCCCCGTGAAAAGTTCTATCGAAAACTATTAGGTTCCAAAGCGGTCCGAACGAGATTTCAAGAGTTACAGCCCTTCATAGGGTGCACCCCGAAAAATAGACTTTCTTTATTGTCGACAGTTTTGTTCTCCCCGTGAAAAGTTCTATCGAAAACTATTAGGTTCCGAAGCGGTCCGAACGATATTTCAAGAGTTACAGCCTTTCATAGGGTGCACCCCGAAAAATAGACTTTCTTTATTGTCGACAGTTTTGTTCTCCCCGTGAAAAGTTCTATCGAAAACTATTAGGTTCCGAAGCGGTCCGAACGATATTTCAAGAGTTACAGCCCTTCATAGGGTGCACCCCGAAAAATAGACTTTCTTTATTGTCGACAGTTTTGTTCTCCCCCGTGAGAAGTTCTATCGAAAACTATTAGGTTCCGAAGCGGTCCGAACGATATTTCAAGAGTTACAGCCCTTCATAGGGTGCACCCCGAAAAATAGACTTTCTTTATTGTCGACAGTTTTGTTCTCCCCGTGAGAAGTTCTATCGAAAACTATTAGGTTCCGAAGCGGTCCTGAACGATATTTCAAGAGTTACAGCCCTTCATAGGGTGCACCCCGAAAAATAGACTTTCTTTATTGTCGACAGTTTTGTTCTCCCCGTGAGAAGTTCTATCGAAAACTATTAGGTTCCGAAGCGGTCCGAACGATATTTCAAGAGTTACAGCCCTTCATAGGGTGCACCCCGAAAAAATAGACTTTCTTTATTGTCGACAGTTTTGCTCTCCCCCGTGAAAAGTTCTATCGAAAACTATTAGGTTCCGAAGCGGTCCGAACGATATTTCAAGAGTTACAGCCCTTCATAGGGGCACCCCGAAAATAGACTTTCTTTATTGTCGACAGTTTTGTTCTCTCCCCGTGAGAAGTTCTATCGAAAACTATTAGGTTCCGAAGCGGTCTGAACGATATTTCAAGAGTTACAGCCCTTCATGGGTGCACCCGAAAATAGACTTTCTTTATTGTCGCAGTTTTGTTCTCCCCGTGAGAAGTTCTATCGAAAACTATTAGGTTCCGAAGCGGTCCGAACGATATTTAAGAGTTACAGCCCTTCATAGGGTGCACCCCGAAAAATAGACTTTCTTTATTGTCGACCAGTTTTGCTCTCCCCGTGAAAAGTTCTATCGAAACTATTAGGTTCCGAAGCGGTCCGAACTATATTTCAAGAGTTACAGCCCTTCATAGGGTGCAACCCGAAAAATAGACTTGCTTTATTGTCGACAGTTTTGCTCTCTCCCCGTGAAAAGTTCTATCAAAACTATTAGGTTCCGAAAGCGGTCCGAACGATATTCAAGAGTTACAGCCCTTCATAGGGTGCACCCCGAAAAATAGACTTTCTTTATTGTCGACAGTTTGTGCTCTCCCCGTGAAAAGTTCTATCGAAAACTATTAGGTTCCGAAGCGGTCCGAACGATATTTCAAGAGTTACAGCCCTTCATAGGGTGCACCCCGAAAAATAGACTTTCTTTATTGTCGACAGTTTTGTTCTCCCCGTGAAAAGTTCTATCGAAAACTATTAGGTTCCGAAGCGGTCCGAACGATATTTCAAGAGTTACAGCCCTTCATAGGGTGCACCCCGAAAAAATAGACTTCTTTATTGTCGACAGTTTTGTTCTCCCCGTGAAAAGTTCTATCGAAAACTATTAGGTTCCGAAGCGGTCCGAACGATATTTCAAGAGTTACAGCCCTTCATAGGGTGCACCCCGAAAAATAGACTTTCTTTATTGTCGACAGTTTTGCTCTTCCCGTGAAAAGTTCTATCGAAAACTATTAGGTTCCGAAGCGGTCCGAACGATATTTCAAGAGTTACAGCCCTTCATAGGGTGCACCCCGAAAAATAGACTTCTTTATTGTCGACAGTTTTGTTCTCCCCGTGAAAAGTTCTATCGAAAACTATTAGGTTCCGAAGCGGTCCGAACGATATTTCAAGAGTTACAGCCCTTCATAGGGTGCACCCCGAAAAATAGACTTTCTTTATTGTCGACAGTTTTGTCTCTTCCCCGTGAAAAGTTCTATCGAAAACTATTAGGTTCCGAAGCGGTCCGAACGATATTCAAGAGTTACAGCCCTTCATAGGGTGCACCCCGAAAAAATAGACTTCTTTATTGTCGACAGTTTTGTTCTCCCCGTGAAAAGTTCTATCGAAAACTATTAGGTTCCGAAGCGGTCCGAACGATATTTCAAGAGTTACAGCCCTTCATAGGGTGCACCCCGAAAAAATAGACTTTCTTTATTGTCGACAGTTTTGTTCTCCCCGTGAAAAGTTCTATCGAAAACTATTAGGTTCCGAAGCGGTCCGAACGATATTTCAAGAGTTACAGCCCTTCATTAGGGTGCACCCCGAAAAATAGACTTTCTTTATTGTCGACAGTTTTGCTCTCCCCGTGAAAAGTTCTATCGAAAACTATTAGGTTCCGAAGCGGTCCGAACGATATTTCAAGAGTTACAGCCCTTCATAGGGTGCACCCCGAAAAATAGACTTTCTTTATTGTCGACAGTTTTTGTTCTCCCCGTGAGAAGTTCTATCGAAAACTATTAGGTTCCGAAGCGGTCCGACGATATTTCAAGAGTTACAGCCCTTCATAGGGTGCACCCCGAAAAATAGACTTTCTTTATTGTCGACAGTTTTGTTTTCTCCCCGTGAGAAAGTTCTATCGAAAACTATTAGGTTCCGAAGCGGGTCCGAACGATATTTCAAGAGTTACAGCCCTTCATAGGGTGCAACCCCGAAAAATAGACTTTCTTTATTGTCGACAGTTTTGCTCTCCCCGTGAAAAGTTCTATCGAAAACTATTAGTTCCGAAGCGGTCCGAACGATATTTCAAGAGTTAACAGCCCTTCATAGGGTGCACCCCGAAAAATAGACTTTCTTTATTGTCGACAGTTTTGTTCTCCCCTTGAGAAGTTCTATCGAAAACTATTAGGTTCCGAAGCGGGTCCGAACGATATTTCAAGAGTTACAGCCCTTCATAGGGTGCACCCCGAAAAATAGACTTTCTTTATTGTCGACAGTTTTGGCTCTCCCCGTAAAAGTTCTATCGAAAACTATTAGGGTTCCGAAGTGGTCCGAACGATATTCAAAGAGTTACAAGCCTTCATAGGGTGCATCCCCGAAAAATAGACTTCCTTTATTGTCGACAGTTTTTGTTCTCCCCGTGAAAAGTTCTATCGAAACTATTAGGTTCCGAGCGGTCCGAACGAGATTTCAAGGCAGACCCGAAAAATACCGAACGCTTTCAAGTTACAGCCCTTCATGGTGCAAAATAGACTTTCTTTATTGTCGACAGTTTTCTCCCCGTGAAAAGTTCTATCGAAAACTATTAGGTTCCGAAGCGGTCCGAACGGTATTTCAAGAGTACAGCCCTTCATAGGGTGCACCCCGAAAAATAGACTTTCTTTATTGTCGACAGTTTTGTTCTCCCCGTGAAAAGTTCTATCGAAAACTATTAGGTTCCGAAGCGGTCCGAACGATATTTCAAGAGTTACAGCCCTTCAGGCACCGAAAAATAGACTTTCTTTATTGTCGACAGTTTTGTTCTCCCCGTGAAAAGTTCTATCGAAAACTATTAGGTTCCGAAGCGGTCGAAGATATTTCAAGACAGCCTTCATAGGGTGCACCCCGAAAAATAGACTTTCTTTATTGTCGACAGTTTTGTTCTCCCCGTGAAAAAACGAAAACTATTAGGTTCCGAAGCGGTCCGAACGATATTTCAAGAGTTACAGCCCTTCATAGGGTGCACCCCGAAAAATAGACTTTCTTTATTGTCGACAGTTTTGTTCTCCCCGTGAAAAGTTCTATCGAAAACTATTAGGTTCCGAAGCGGTCCGAACGATATTTCAAGACTTCAGCCCTTTCTTGCACCCTAAAGCAGATTTGTTCTTTTTCTCGACAGTTTAGTTCTAGCGTCGAACAACTAGTAGGAGCGAACACGGTCGGAAGGCGACACCCTTCAATAAAAGAATTCTTTTCTAAGACATTTGTTCCATTTCCCTCTCAAGTTTTAATCAGAAAACAAAAATAAAGCGAATAACGGTAAGAGTTTTACCCTTCAGACACTAAAAAACTTTCTCTCGATTGTTGACATTTTGTCTCCTCCCATGAAAAGTTCTATCGAAAACTAATAGTAGAGCGAACACGAACACCCTTAACAAAACTTACACCATTCTTTGTTGACAGTTTTGTTTTTCCCTGACAGTTAGAACTAAGCGTCAGAAGCAACATATAAGCATACACCCGTCGGAAGGCACCCTTAAAAATACCCTTCAGATCACTAAAAGAATCTCAGCCGTTGTTCCATTTCTTTCTTCGCACAGAGTTAGTTTAACGTCAGAGTAAAAATAGTAACGAATACATTTACGAAATTATTAGATTAAAAAATCCGAAAGCGTTTGTTCACTCTTTCCACTTTAGTTCTTCAGGCAAAAATTTAGAGCAATAATCTTTCGTTAAACTCTTTAAAAATTCTTGCGTAAAGATTTGTCACACTTTACGTTTAGTCTAAGCGTAACTAACAATGAAAAATCATAGACGAATCAGCTGGAAGAGTTTATGAACAATTCCTTCAGAGCGTTTCGTTTGCGATTTTTAAAATCGATTTGTTCCATTTTTCCTCTCGCACAGAGTTAGTTCTAAGCGTCAGACAAACAACAAAAATAGTAGGAGCGAATACACGCATCGGAAGGTACCCTTACGCACGATAAACTACCCTTCAGATCACTAAAAAAATTCTTGCGTCTCTAAAACTCATTTGTTCCATTTCTCCTTCTCGCACAGAGTTAGTTTTAAGCGTCAGACAAGCAACAAAAAATAGTAGGAGCGAATACACGCGTCGGAAAGCACCCTTACGCACAATAAACTACCCTTCAGATCACTAAAAGAATTCTTGCGTCTCTAAAGCCGATTTGTTCCATTTCTCCTCTCGCACAGAGTTAGTTTTAAGCGTCAGACAAGCAACAAAAAATAGTAGGAGCGAATACACGCGTCGGAAGGCACCCTTACGCACAATAAACTACCCTTCAGACCAATAAAAAAATTCTTGCGTCTCTAAACCCGATTTGTTCCATTTCCTTTCTCGCACAGAGTTAGTTCTAAGCGTCAGACAAACAACAAAAAATATTAGGAGCAAATACACGCGTCGGAAGGCACCCTTACACACGATAAACTACCCTTCAGACCACTAAAAAAATTCTTGCGTCTCTAAAGCCGATTTGTTCCATTTCTCCTCTCGCATAGAGTTACTTCTAAGCGTCAGACAAACAACAAAAAATAGTAGGAGCGGATAAACGCGTCGGAAGGCACCCTTACACACGATAAACTACCCTTCAGACCAATAAAAAAATTATTGCGTCTCTAAAGCCGATTTGTTCCATTTCCTCTCTCGCACAGAGTTAGTTCTAAGCGTCAGACAAACAACAAAAAATAGTAGGAGCGAATACACGCGTCGGAAGGCACCCTTACACACGATAAACTACCCTTCAGACCAATAAAAAAATTCTTGCGTCTAAAGCCGATTTGTTCCATTTCCTCTCTCGCATAGAGTTAGTTCTAAGCGTCAGACAAGCAACAAAAAATAATATGAGCGAATATATACGTCGGAAGGCACCCTTACGCACGATAAACTACTCTTCAGACCAATAACAAAATTCTTGACAACAAACAAATGAAAACCAACTATCCAACAATGTATGAGAGAGAGAATGTTTGAACTAACGGTTAGCATTTATTTTCCGTTTATTTTGAAAAATAAGTCACTGAAAAATACGTACGCTAATTGTAAAACGTCGAAATATTGACTAAAAAAAATGTCCGTATGTGTGTATGTATGTATGTATGTGCACATTTAATGTTGTGGTTGCTCTAATTTCCGCAAATATTGAGATATCGAGCTGTTTTTTTTTTAATCGATAGAGTATCATTCAAGGAAGATTGGTATTGAATTTGGCGATAATTGGTAAAGGGGTTCTTTTTAAAAAAATTTTTTTTATAAATGTCCGTGGTTCCTCTAACTTCCGCAAATTTGGAGATATCGATCTATTTCTAATTTTATTATATTTCTCAGTCTTTTTTACTCTTATTTCATATATAATTTTTTAAGATTTAGTTGATTAGACCCAGCTTTATACGCGATCAAAGGTCCATAATTTTGATCGCATACAAAGCTAAGTCTAATCAACCAAATTTAAAAGAATTATATATAAAATAGGGGTAGAAAAAACCGAAGTAAAAAATTGTTTTTTGAGTTTTCGATGTCAATGTGTTGTTTTAAAAAGTACAAAAAAATGTATGTGCCAAATTTACCGAAATTTTTATAACTCCAAAACTAATCAACCAAATCTTAACGAATTATATATGAAATAGGGTGCCTTCCGACGTGTGTATTCGCTCATACTATTTTTTGTTGCTTGTCTGACGCTTAGAACTAACTCTATGCGAGAGAGGAAATGGAACAAATCGGCTTTAGAGACGCAAGAATCTTTTTATTGGTCTGAAGGGCAGTTTATCGTGTGTAAGGGTGCCTTCCGACGCGTGTATTCGCTCCTACTATTTTTTGTTGCTTGTCTGACGCTTAGAAATAACTCTGTGCGAGAGGGGAAATGGAACAAATCGGCTTTAGAGACGCAAGAATTTTTTATTGGTCTGAAGAGTAGTTTATCGTGCATAAGTGTGCCTTTCGACGCGTGTATTCGCTCCTACTATTTTTGTTGCTTGTCTGACGCTTAGAAATAACTCTATGCGAGAGAGGAAATGGAACAAATCGGCTTTAGAGGCGCAAGAATTTTTTTATTGGTCTGAAGGGCAGTTTATCGTGTGTAAGGGTGCCTTCCGACGCGTGTATTCGCTCCTACTATTTTTTGTTGCTTGTCTGACGCTTAGAAATAACTCTATGCGAGAGAGGAAATGGAACAAATCGGCTTTAGAGACGCAAGAATCTCTTTATTGGTCTGAAGGGCAGTTTATCGTGTGTAAGGGTGCCTTCCGACGCGTGTATTCGCTACTACTATTTTTTGTTGCTTGTCTGACGCTTAGAAATAACTCTGTGCGAGAGAGGAAATGGAACAAATCGGCTTTAGAGACGCAAGAATTTTTTTATTGGTCTGAAGAGTAGTTTATCGTGCGTAAGAGTGCCTTCCGACGTGTGTATTCGCTCATACTATTTTTTGTTGCTTGTCTGACGCTTAGAACTAACTCTATGCGAGAGAGGAAATGGAACAAATCGGCTTTAGAGAAGCAAGAATCTTTTTATTGGTCTGAAGGGCAGTTTATCGTGTGTAAGGGTGCCTTCCGACGCGTGTATTCGCTCCTACTATTTTTTGTTGCTTGTCTGACGCTTAGAAATAACTCTGTGCGAGAGGGGAAATGGAACAAATCGGCTTTAGAGACGCAAGAATTTTTTTATTGGTCTGAAGAGTAGTTTATCGTGCGTAAGGGTGCCTTTCGACGTGTGTATTTGCTCATACTATTTTTGGTTGCTTGTCTGACGCTTAGAACTAACTCTATGCAAGAGAGGAAATGGAACAAATCGGCTTTAGAGACGCAAGAATCTTTTTATTGGTCTGAAGGGCAGTTTATCGTGTGTAAGGGTGCCTTCCGACGTGTGTATTCGCTCATACTATTTTTTGTTGCTTGTCTGACGCTTAGAAATAACTCTGTGCGAGAGAAGAAATGGAACAAATCGGCTTTAGAGACGCAAGAATCTTTTTATTGGTCTGAAGGGCAGTTTATCGTGTGTAAGGGTGCCTTCCGACGTGTGTATTCGCTCATACTATTTTTTGTTGCTTGTCTGACGCTTAGAAATAACTCTGTGCGAGAGGAGAAATGGAACAAATTGGCTTTAGAGACGTAAGAATTTTTGTATTGGTCTGAAGAGTAGTTTATCGTGCGTAAGGATGCCTTCCGACGCGTGTATTCGCTCCTACTATTTTTCGTTGCTTGTCTGACGCTTAAAACTAACTCTGTGCGAGAGGAGAAATGGAACAAATGAGTTTTAGAGACTCAAGAATTCTTTTAGTGATCTGAAAGGTAGTTTATCGTGCGTAAGGGTACTTTCCGACGCGTGTATTCGCTCCTACTATTTTTTGTTGTTTGTCTGACGCTTAGAACTAACTCTGTGCGAGAGAAGAAATGGAACAAATTGATTTTAAAAAATCGCTCCAGGAACGTTCCAAACTTCAACCAGCTCAAAATGCATGATATCAGTACAAAATTACCTTTTTCAAAAAGGTAAAAAAAGGCGCCAAGTACACGCGTAGTTGTTACCTCGAAAAAAAATACCAAATGGTAGTATCATTAATTTTAAATTCAAAAATATTAATAAAACCCAAATGGTACGTAATATTTTTGTACCTCCAAAAAACCCAAAAGTGGGTGGGTAGTGTCTTTACCTCGAAAAAAAACAGTGGTAATATTATACCTCGAAAAAACCTAAGTAACAAGTGGTAGACGTAATCTTTGTATCTCAAATCAAAAAAACCTAAGTAACAAGTAGTAGACGTAATTTTTGTATCTCGAAAAATCTCGAAAAAACCTAAGCAGTAGTTAGTATCTTTACCTCGAAAAAAAAAATAGTATCTTTACCTCGAAAAAAAAAAAAACAAAGTGGTAATATTATATCGAAAAAACCTAAGTAACAAGTGGTAGACGTAATCTTTGTATCTCGAAAAATCTCGAAAAAACCTAAGCAGTAGTATCTTTACCTCGAAAAAAAAAAAACAAAGTGGTAATATTATATCGAAAAAACCTAAGTAACAAGTGGTAGACGTAATCTTTGTATCTCGAACAATCTCGAAAAAACCTTAGCAGTAGTATCTTTATTTCCAAAAATTATAACTCAAGTGATACACATCTCACAAAATTACGTTACCTCATCAAAGATGAGTCGCACTTCAAGTGATTTATTACAATTACAAAAAAGAAATGATATCTCTTTATATTACAGCGCCAATTATAAAAAGAACATACTGAGAAAAAAATTTGTCAATCCCAAGAAATATTTAGTCCGATACGTTCAACTAAACATTTTAGTTAGTTAACTAAACATTAGTTGAATTAATTAATTCTTGATTAAAGAAACGAAATAAATTGTTGAAACAATATTTAGTGAACTAACTCAAATGTTTAGTTGAACGTATCGGACTAAATACTTCTTGGGATTAACAATTTTTTTTATCAGTGTCTATATTGCCTCAAAAAACAATTGTTGCACTACTTTGAAAAATCTTTATATCGTGTCAATTACAAAAAGAATGTATAACAATTTTATAAGATTAAAAAATTTAACAAGGGAATACAAGATATTTAAATACAAAGTTTACATGTATATTTTTTTGGTGTCACAAAGTTACAGAGGTAACAGTAGAAAATAAAAATATTTTATTAAAATATTCAATCCAACAAGGGAATATAAGATATTTAAATACAAAGTTTATATATGTATTTTTTAATAGAATAAAAGATTTAATCACAAAGAATTACAGAGGTAACAGTACAAAATAAAAATATTTTTTTATTAAAATACATAAATTTTTCTTGTAAAAAAACTTGGCGCTGCTAGACCTCGAAATTTTAAATAAATAAGGACAACAATAAATAAAAATAATTCAGAGGAGAATGCCACGGGAGTAACAAAATGATTATCAGCGTGGTGTGTATGTACGAGCGAGTGATATGGGTGTGCGTGACGACGGCGAATAATGCTTAGAATTAACCCTTGTTTGCCACACTGGGATCAAATCAACCCCACGACTATATATTCCCTTAATTTTAAGTACCGAAACCTATGGGGAGCGGATCTATAGCAATTTGGGGGCTATTTTAACTTTTTTTTCATACATAATTTTAATTTTTGGCTATATAACCTACATAACTTTTAAAAGTAAGCTTTTAAGAAGTTCGAAAAAAATTGGCAAGTTATAATATTGAATAGCTTATTTGTTATAACAATTTTTGTCGCTGGGGTAGATTCCACCCCAATGTGGCAAGTACGTGACGTCTACAGAAGTGTGGCAAGTAAGGGTTAAGTATAGGATAAGTTTATTATTTATTTAAAATTTCGAGGTCTAGCAGCGCCAAGTTTTTTTACAAGAAAAATTTATGTATTTTAATAAAAAAATATTTTTATTTTGTACTGTTACCTCTGTAATTCTTTGTGATTAAATCTTTTATTCTATTAAAAAATACATATATAAACTTTGTATTTAAATATCTTATATTCCCTTGTTGGATTGAATATTTTAATAAAATATTTTTATTTTCTACTGTTACCTCTGTAACTTTGTGACACCAAAAAAATATACATGTAAACTTTGTATTTAAATATCTTGTATTCCCTTGTTAAATTTAAATTTTTTAATCTTATAAAATTGTTATACATTCTTTTTGTAATTGACACAATATAAAGATTTTTCAAAGTAGTGCAACAATTGTTTTTTGAGGCAATATAGACACTGATAAAAAAAATTGTTAATCCCAAGAAGTATTTAGTCCGATACGTTCAACTAAACATTTTAGTTAGTTAACTAAATATTGTTTCAACAATTTATTTCGTTTCTTTAATCAAGAATTAATTAATTCAACTAATGTTTAGTTAACTAACTAAAATGTTTAGTTGAACGTATCAGACTAAATATTTCTTGGGATTGACAAATTTTTTTTCTCAGTATGTTCTTTTTATAATTGGCGCTGTAATATAAAGAGATATTATTTCTTTTTTGTAATTGTAATAAATCACTTGAAGTGCGACTCATCTTTGATGAGGTAACGTAATTTTGTGAGATGTGTATCACTTGAGTTATAATTTTTTGGAAATAAAGATACTACTGCTAAGGTTTTTTCGAGATTGTTCGAGATACAAAGATTACGTCTACCACTTGTTACTTAGGTTTTTTCGATATAATATTACCACTTTGTTTTTTTTTTTCGAGGTAAAGATACTACTGCTTAGGTTTTTTCGAGATTTTTCGAGATACAAAGATTACGTCTACCACTTGTTACTTAGGTTTTTTCGATATAATATTACCACTTTGTTTTTTTTTTTTTCGAGGTAAAGATACTATTTTTTTTTCGAGGTAAAGATACTAACTACTGCTTAGGTTTTTTCGAGATATTGCATATACAGGGTGTCAGAAATAAAAGTAACCAGCCGAATAGGGGGGGTTGATTGGGTCAAACTGAAAAGAAAAGTCTTATACCATGTTGCAAAATTCGCAATAGTTAACGAGTTATTAAATAAAACGTCTGAGCGAATGAGCGCATAGCGAAAAAGCGATAGAGGCGGGTCTCGGCTGGCACGGTGCTCGGCGCGCGGTGAGCGGTGAGGGGCGCGAGGAGCCCGGCCGGCGCGTGACGAGCGGTGGGGGTCGAGAGACGAGCGGCGAGCGGGGCGCGGCGCGGCGCAGCGACAGATGATATACACTGCGGCGAAAAGTATTAGAGCCAGCACAGGTAGCATACGTATTGCATAGGCATTGCCGTAGCGTCTTACGCCTTAGATAATATTAATTAGTTTAGCTTGAATTATGTGTAATGGAAACATTTAATTTTAGTAAATTAAATTATTTTGCATGTCAAAGTTTACGAGGTTTACAAAGTTTTACTTTAACTTTTGTTTATGTTAGAATAACTTTAATGGTGCGTGTCTACCTGCAAGTAAAACTTTCGAGAGTAGCTTTCGAGATTGATTGTCGCAAATGGACATATTCCTGGGGAATGAATCTTAACGGAGAATAAATCGCAGCTCTCGTCGAGCGAACTTGTCAAGACCTACTCGCAAATCGACACGACGTTATTTTACTCTCGGAGATCAGCTCGCCAAACTCGAACGCTGTTCGTATTTTGAGAGCTACATGTTGAGAGTAAAAATCGAGATGAGTAGGGGATAGGGGGGACTTTTCGGCCGGGGATCTGAGGGGGGAGCGGGGCGAGGGGGAACTCGCGGACGAGGGGTCTGCGGGAAGGGGGGACTCTAGCGTTCTCCGAGGGGAATGCGGGGAGGGGGGGGGGGACTCGTGGGCGAGAGGGTCCTAAGGTTGGGGGGGGGACTCGTGGGTGAGAGGGTCCTAGGGAAGGGAAGGGAGATCAGGGTTTCGCGGCGCCATTCGGTTATGGCGTCGCGCATTACAAAGGCGAGCGCCTATGGCTGGCGGCTATAATTTATAAACAGATATCATTTTGCACTTAAGATGCGAGCATCGATGGTCGACGTAGGTACTTAACCAAAAATTTTACGACTTAAGCGTGACGCTGGCACCAGTGTCCTTTTTATTTTTCTGTCTAGGAAGAGCCGCTTATCGGGGTTTCGCGGCGCCATTCGGTTATGGCGTCGCGCGTGACAAAGGCGAGCGCTGATGACATGCAGCTATAATTTATAAACAGATATCATTTCGCACTTAAGATGCGAGCATCGATGGTCGACGTAGGTACTCGACCAAAAATTTTACGACTTAAGTGTGACGCTGGCGCACCAGTGTCCTTTTCATTTTTTGTCTAGGAAGAGCTGCTTACCGGGGTTTCGCGGCGCCATTCGGTTATGGCGTCGCGCATTACAAAGGCGAGCGCCGATGACAGGCTGCTAGATTTTACAAAACAGATATCATTTCGTACTTAAGATGCGAGCATCGATGGTCGACGTAGGTATTGACCAAAAATTTTATGACTTAAGCGTGACGCTGGCACCAGTGTCCTTTTCATTTTTTTTGTCTAGGAAGAGCCGCTTATCGGGGTTTCGCGGCGCCATTCGGTTATGGCATTACAAAGGCGAGCGCTGATGACATGCAGCTAGCGATGGTCAACATGGGTACTCGACAAAAAATTTTACGACTTAACCGTCGCGTGTTACAAAGACAAGCGCCGATGACAGGGTGCTAGATTTTATGAACACTAGACGACATAAGTGCAGCAAAGCGACCCAAATTCTATGGGTGATATTGTTTCTGCGCAGTGTATGCACACCATGCACTAAAACAGAAGAAACGATACGCGATGCTCTAGTTGGAACGAGAGGAAAAGGCATTAAAAAAAGTATATAAGGAAGAATGAAGCGAGTCAAAATCACAGTCTGTGATTTGAAAGTCTACGCGCCGGTGCATCGAGTGGAAAAACGTATAGTAGTTTTTTGCATCTTTTTTGTGTCAAGTGAGCGGTATAAAGAAAACATTTTTTCAAAAACAGTGAACAAAAATAGAGATGACAATAATTTCGATATGGACGAGGATCGACCGTTGTCACCGGACAGTGATTATTTCAGTGACGAGGACGATAATCATGAAGAAGTCATCGAAAGAATAGTGCTGCGTTGGGAAATCGCTGCACTAAATTTACGTATGAGAAATTGCGTAATATATTTTTATTTTTCAACGGGTGGTGCACTTGCATTATGTGCTCCGTGCATGGCTGCTCTATGGGACCTTGAATTCGGCATGTACGCTCGTCTAAAACACTTCGTTGCGTTACGCGGAACGATGCATGACCAGCATTGTTCAAGATGTCGTGAATCATTGTATCATGATATTTCCATGTAATATGTGCCCGATTTGCACACGATAAGAAAAGAAAACATTATTGCAGCTCTTAAAAATTTATACTCGGGGCTGAAGTTTTTTGTGTCAAGTGAGCGGTATAAAGAAAACATTTTTTTCAAAAACAGTAAACAAAAATAGAAATGGACAATAATTTTGAGGCACTAATGGATGTGGATTCATCCGACGAGGATCATCCGTTGTCACCGGACAGTGATTACAACAGCGATGAAGACGATAACCGTAAAGAAGTTATCAATAAAATAGTGCCGCGTCCCGAATTTTTAGCGTTAGATGGACATACGAAGTGTTGCACGATTTATTTTTATTTTAAATACGGTTTGGATAAACTGTGTTATTCGTGTATGATCACTGTACCAGACACTGGTGAGCACGTACGTGAACGTCGAAAGCATGTTAGCCAGCCGTACAACGTAATAAGCGGTCGATTTTGCGGAAATTGTCGCACTCCATTGTATCAAATATATCCGTGCAACATGTGCTCGATTTGCATGAAGTGAAGAAAAAAAAAAACATTATCGCGAGTGGGACATTATAACGTCAGCAACGTGATGTACATAATTGAAAAGAAGGCAAGTGATCTTAACAAGTATATAACCTCTTTAGGCTATGATCACTATTTAATAAACGATATCGCCGATAATTTGCGTAAAGAAAATCAAGAAGTGAAATTGACGGATGTGCAACGAATATCGCCGGTGCAGTTTCTTCGCGATCGCGAACTCGGTATACGCGGAACCAGTGAACGCATCGCTAGACAAGGAATCGTTGTCGAAACCGAGCATCCTTATGACTGGGACTCTAACGTGAGACGAAAAGTGTATCGACGGCTGCGGGACGAGTGCGATGCCGAGGAACCTCGCTCGACCAATTTTTGGTACGATTGGCAGTATCACTTTCGGGCGATTGAAATTTTTCGGAAGATCGAGGATGGTGGTTGTGAAGCAACATATATTAAAATTTATACAGGTATTGGAAAGTACGTTAAATTGTTGGTGATGAACAATTCGGTACGTATGCATATGTACCCTGACAATATCGATGATCCTAATCATCTATCGATGCTTGAAAGAACTTATGAACGTGACCGTGATGATATTAATAATTGGGAACTTAATCACTTTAATGCCACCCGCTTCAGTCCTTATCGTTTTATGCAGTCGCACTATCTCATTCAATGTTACAATCGATACTGTTCAGCGTGTGATCGAGTCACGTGCAAGTGCTCCATCGAAGAATGTGACGTGATCTAAAAAATAGTGCGTGAAAAAAGACAGTCTGAAAAAAAATGGAACATCCCGATCAAATGGAACGCGACCTGTTGGAACGATTCCATGAAATCGCTACCTTGGGTGAATATCTTGCATGGGCACAGCGATGCGAGGAGTTTATCGAGCAGCTCGAAGAAAACTGTCGTTCCAAACGTCCGCGACTCTCAATCCGCGAAACAGACAATCCGGGACACAGACAATCATTAGTGGCAAAAATTGCGCGACTCGAAGGTGCGAAGACTCTATTACAGAGACGGTTCGTACATATCGGCGGTGAGTACGCGGCGGGTACTAGTAACGAAAACGCGGAAAGACTCGTTTGGCGAGAGATCGATGCCGCGTTCGAAAGCCGTGTATTAACCGGTGCGGTGATAAATACCAATTACATCGAACCGCGACAATTTCTCGAAGATGCTGAAGTCATCGTGCTCGATCATGTGCAAAACGTCATGCAAAGACACGCAAGTGTAAAGATAAACACAGTGTTCAACGGCGAGTTTGTGACGGGTGACATACGTGCGAACAAAAGTGTCAACACGAGAAACTGTGAACTCTTTCGTTCGTCCGACCGGTCCGATCTGCGCGAGTGGTACAAGCTACACGTTATCGAGCTCACATTAGCGAAACTCGAGGAGTTCCAGGAACGCGATAGTGGGTGGGCGTTGTCGCGTATACTCAATTTGACAGTGAACGTGAACAAGTACAATCCTTTGCGCGCGGGATGTTACATCAATTTACCGCAAGAAATTAAATCGAAAAAAGCGGTGATTAATGTGCATTCTATGGACAATGCGTGCTTCGCGTGGTCAGTGGTCGCTGCGCTGTATCCTGTCAAGGATCATACATATCGGGAATCCTCATACCCTGATTACAAAAATATATTAAATTTACAAGACATTGAGTTTCCAATGACTTTGAAACAAATTAAAAATTTTGAAAATCATAACAATATATCAATCAATGTGTATACCATCGAGGGAGAGAAGACGCCAACCGTTCTCCCGATACGGCTCACCGACCTGAAGAGAGAAAAGCACGTAAATCTGCTGTACGTGCAGGACCCGCGAGACGACAACGTGGGACATTTCGCGTGGATAAAAAATCTATCCCGCCTCGTGAGCACGCAATTGAGCAGGCACCATGGTCGGAAATACTTTTGCGATCGGTGAGTACTTATATTCCTTTTAATAAAATTATAAAATATTTTATTTTGTTAAATATAACAATTTACAAAAATTGTGTTTTTCTTTTTGCAGATGTCTTCACTACTTTAGCTCCAGCGAGAAATTAGAAGCCCACGGTGTAGACTGCCGAGAGATAAACAAGTGTGCCATCCGACTACCGAGCGAGGACGACAAGTGGCTGAGTTTTAAGAATCACAGCAGGAAGGAACGACCCGACTAGAAATTTAACCCATGGTCCTGATCAGGTTAACCTCATTTGCTGATCAGGTCCCGATGAGGTAATACTATCGGGTCCTAATAAGTCATGTAACGCAGTACATGTATCAGGACCTTATCAGGATTCCTAGCAAGGTCCTGATAAGGTACCTTATCAGGACCTTATCAGGACCTTCCCTTATAAAAATTTTTAAAAAATTATTTATTTTAAAATTTGATTACTATTTTTTAACTAAATTTGTTTCTTAAGATGCAGTCTATATATAATTATAAATATTTTCTCGTATTTAAAAACACATAAAAACGAACTTACCTTGGTGGGATTCGAACTCGGGACCTCTGGATCGTGAGCCAACTGCCTTACGTGGTAGACCACTTCTTAATTTGATATAAGTGTTATATGTAATCTACATATGTCATAACCAGCGCAAATATATAATTTTTCAAAAATTATCTTAAGAAACAAATTCAGTTTAAAAAAAGTAACCTAACAAATTTCTACACGGGAATTGAAATATAAAAAATATAATTAAAAAATAAGAATTTTTATATATTCTTTTTACACACACGCGTGTGCACACACGTACACACATCAATTTGTGTATGTGTGTGTGTAAAAAGGATATATAAAAATTCTTTTTATCTCTTTATATTTTAATATGTCTTTTATAACTTTTACTATACATTATTTATATTTATTTGTGCATATTATTTTTATAAGTTTTATATTATTATTTTTATAGTTGACACACACACACACACACACACACACACACACAATTTTTGATGTGTATACGCGTGCGTGTCCGCGTAAGTACGTTCTTGAGTGTGTGCATGCGTGCTGTGAATGTAAATAAGTTAACTAAATAATCCTCGTTAAAACCTAAGGTAAACCACAATAGGTAAAGTAAGTAAGAATCCCGACAGGGACCTGATCAACATAACCTTATTAGGAAAAGTAAGTAAGAATCCCGACAAGGACCCGATCAACATAACCTTATTAAATAATACACTAGGTTAGGTACATAAAAGTCCTAATGTGGATCTAATCAGTACAACCTTACAAAGGTCTTCCTTATTTAGTTCTTGTCAGGACATTGTAAGGTGTAACCTGATGAGGATTACCCGTCACTCACCTTATTAGGTCCTTATACAAATCAGGTATACCTTATCAAAATTTCTAGTCGGGGACTTCCATATGTCGTATACGCCGACCTGGAATGTACCCTCGAAAAGACGAATGCGGATCCGACAACGTCCACGTTCAGGTCTCAACATCATCAGGTATTTAGCATAGGATACTACGTACGGTGCTCGTACGACGACTCGTTATCCGCGTATCGATTTCGTCGCGATAAGGATTGCGTCGCGTGGTTCATCGAGGAACTAAGACGTTTAGCACACGACGTAAAGACCATCTTGTCCGCTAATATACCCATGGCGGATTTCACGCGAGACGAGTGGAAAAAGTTTAACAGCGCAACGCACTGTCACGTGTGCGAAAAACCGTTCGAGCCAGACGACGTGCGAGTACGCGATCACTGTCACTTGACCGGCAATTATCGAGGTCCCGCGCATTCTAATTGTAACTTAAATTATAAAAATTCGCATTGCATCCCAGTAGTATTTCATAATTTATCGGGTTATGATTCTCATTTTATAATAAAAGAAATTGCCACCGCGTACGAAGGACGTGTAGACTTACTCCCAATCACGAAGGAAAAATACATTTCATTTACGAAACACGTGAAAGATACCACCGAACCATCGGATTCGCGAAGCGATATAAAATTGCGGTTTATCGACTCGTATAAATTTCTGAGCACGAGTCTTGCAAAATTGGCATCCTTCCTCGATAAGGATAAACTGCGAATAGTACAACGCGAATTTTGTGAATTATCTACAGAAAATTTTGATTTGTTGACACAAAAAGGTGTCTTTCCGTACGAGTACATTGACTGCGTCGAAAAGTTGGAGGATACGTGTTTACCACCGCGCGACTCGTTTTACAGTTCATTGACAGGTGACACCGTATCCGAGAGCGATTACGCGCACGCCGTCAACGTCTGGCAGCGGTTCTCTGTTCAAACCTTGGGCGAATACAGCGATTTATATCTTAAAACCGATGTCTTCACAGAGAGAACGGTTTCTTTGGATTTAGTAATCCTATTTGTTTGATTGAAATTTTTTTCATTGAAACAACATATGCTTAGACGAAATAATATTTTTTTGAATGAAAAAATTTTTGTTTTTATTAAAGAAAACTCTATTATTTAACGGAAGACACTACATTATTTGAAGTAATATCTCCCAAACAAATAATACATTATTTGGTTACAATAAATGTAATAAGCGTTTTCACCGCTAGGCGGCTGCTAAACTCGTAAGTCAAATTCGACCAGAGACCGTATATAAGGCACCACGGTGAAAGCGTCTATCACTCGCAGTTGTACGCATCATTGGAATCCATCACACCGGTCACTCGAGTGATGGAGATATGACAATTATTTATTATCTATTTATATATGTAGCAGTCAACCGACTACCACATATATCATATATAAATAAATAAATAATAAATAAATGTTTAACATTTTTTATAAACCTTTGATATTTAAATGAAACAATAGTATTATTTAAGCTATAGAAAATATGTTTTTCGTTTCAAACAATTTTTTTATTTAAGACAGATATATATTCTTTGAAAAATCAAACAATCGTATTTGTTAAATCAAAAATTTGTTTGTTTGGACTATTCCAAAAGATAAATTTCTTTGAATCTAATAAAATTTATTAAATCCAAAGAAACCGTTCTCTCTGTGTTGTTATTGGCCGATATCTTTGAAAATTTTCGCGATAGCTGCGTCGCGAGTTACGGACTCGATCCGGCGTATTATTACACTCTACCGGGTTTCACGTGGGACGCTATGTTGAAGCATACTCGCGTAAATTTCGAACTGCTTACCGACATTGACATGGTCATGTTTATCGAACGCGGTATTCGCGGCGGTTTGAGTCAATGTTCCTGCAAATACGCGCAAGCCAATAACAGGTACATGCAATTTTATGATCCATCGAAACCATCGTCGTATCTGATGTATTTCGATGTAAACAACTTGTACGGCTGGGCGATGTGTCAACCATTGCCCTATGCAGATTTTCGATGGGTCGAAGACGTTTCGAATTTCGAGTTTAGCGCGATCGCTTTGGATTCGCCCACGGGTTACATTCTTGAAGTCGATCTAGAGTATCCGCAGAATAAACATGACGTGCACGCCGACCTACCGTTCTGTCCAACGCGCGATAAACCACCAGGTAAACGCCAATCCAAACTTCTCGCCACGCTATACGATAAAAAACGTTATGTCATTCACTACCGCAACCTACAGCAATGCACGCGCCACGGCCTTCGCGTCACAAAAATTTATCGCGTATTACAATTCGCTCAATCTCCATGGCTCCGCGATTACATCGAAATCAATACAAAATTTAGAACACTGGCCAAAAACGATTTCGAGAAAAATTTATATAAATTGATGAACAACGCGGTTTTCGGGAAAACGATGGAGAACGTTCGAAATCACGTTGATGTAAAATTATTAACAAAGTGGAACGGTAGATTCGGCGCGGAGGCACTGATCGCGAAACCAAATTTTCACAGCAGGAGCGTTTTTACGGAAAATCTGATAGCCGTTGAACTGCGAAAACTCGAAGTTAAATTTGACAAACCTATTTACGTCGGCATGTGCATTCTCGACGTATCGAAAATCTGTTTGTATGAATTTCATCACGAGTACATGTCTCCCCTATATGGCGACATATGTAGAATTATGTACACCGATACGGACAGTCTGATATATCACGTAGAGTGCGAGGATGTGTACAAGAACATGAAACGCGATATCGCTAAATTCGACACGAGCGATTACGCGAGCGACAACGCGTACGGTATCTCACTCGTCAATAAAAAAATTCCGGGCTTGATGAAAGATGAAAACAACGGTGCGATCATGACCGAATTCGTCGGACTCAGAGCGAAGATGTACGCCTTGCGAGTCGACGGTAAAAAAGATTGTAAAAAAGCGAAAGGTGTTAAAAGTAACGTCGTAGCCAGGTCGATAACGTTCGACGATTACACGAGGTGTCTGCGCGACGAAATTGAAATGACGCGACAGCAGGCTTGCATAAGGTCCAAACTACACGAGGTGTACACCGTGAACGAAACGAAAATCGCTCTGAGTCCATACGACGATAAGAGATACATTATACCCGATTCGACTGAGACGCTGCCATGGGGGCATTATAAAATACCTTTGTAACGTATGTATGATGTATGTATGTAATAGTATAACGTATGCAGTAGTATATGTATGTAATAGTATATGTATGTAATAGTATAACGTATGTATAATATAACGTATGTAATAGTATATGTATGTAACGTATGTATGTCGTATAACGTATGAATATATGTAGTATAACGTAACGTATTGTGAGTATTATATTACAGTATTGGAAAGAATATTAATAAATAAATATATTACACATGTGTGTATTTCACATACTTTATTTGTATTTCATATTGTTACGCCTGACACGCGTTCGCCGCACACGCACTCTCACTGCACTCGCGAACGCGCCGCGCTTCCCCGTCACCGGGAATAATGGAACTCTTTATTATAAAAAGAAACGGATTTATTGCTCTATTACAGCGGAACACGTCTGTTAGCTTCGAGACCCAGAGCGTAAATCTGACGACCGGCTGTTATAAACAACCGTCGTCAAGCAAGCCGTCGTCCGGTTGCGATATTCTTCAGGCGTCTAACGGGCGATACGGCACGAGCGTAATGAGCGCACAGCACGGGCGTAACAATATATCAAACATTTACATGTATTACATATTGCATATTTTTATGTTATGAATAAAAAAAAGTTTGCACAAAATTAAATAACATTGTCCTTGGATATCCATGAATTGTGCGATCCATCGAATCCCAGCCATTTAACGTAAACCTTGTCGCCCCTCCTGCGCAGTACTTTCTCCACGAGATACACGTCCGGATAAGTCGCGCGATGCAACTCGTGTTCGTAGAACCCTCCAGCGACGGATTTTCCACGATAGTCCTCGAGTAGATAGGTTACGGGATTGGTACGCTGCACTTTAACGATCTTAAACACCTCGGTGGTCCAATTCGGCGTGTAACCCTTCTCGAAAATCGTCTTGTATTTGCTAACGCGTACCAAGTCGCCCGCTTTGAACTTTGCCAGACCTGCGATTTTTATCGCGCTGTATACGGTACCCAAGAGTTTTTCGGCGATCGCGGGGATAACGTCGACGGGTCGCATGCCGATGGTTCGATGCTTGCGCGCGTTGTAATCCGATACGAGTCGCGGTAAGGCGTCGACCCATTTGTAACTTCCATTGAGCGTAAACATCTTCCACATGGCGTTCTTGAGCGTGCGATTGAATCGCTCGACGACCGATGCCTTCAATACCGAATACGTGGAATAATGATTAATGCCGTGTTTCCTCACGAGACGCTGCACGTCGGTGTTGTAAAATTCCTTTCCCATATCGGTTTGTAGGTTACTAGGGCACCTCCCGCTGCGTCGAATGATCTCTGCGACAGCGTTAGCTGTTTCACTTCCGCCTTTACCCTTGAGTGGCACGGCCCACGCGTGCTTGCTCAACACATTGATGACGGTAAGTATGTAGTGGTAGCCTCCGTTGAAACGTGAGTACGGACGCATTTCGACAATGTCAGCCTGCCACAGGTCATCGTACCCTCGCACTATGACGTGTCTTCGGGGAAAATTTCTTCTCGCCGGAGCATGCAGTTCCTCGACGAGTCGTTGCTTCTCGATATTTTTACGTCCATCGGATGTCATGTTTTTAGCAATGCGTAATAATTTGCATAAAGAAATTATATTATGATTTATATCTCAAACTTTTTTAATAATTTAATAGCCATTTATTTCCGTTCATTGTCCTTCAATAGTCGTTCTTTGTCTGCCTGCCGTTCTTTGTCCACTAGCCGTTTATAGCCATTCGCTAGCCGTTCATAACCATTCGCTAGCTGTTCATAGTTGTTTCTGAGTCGCTCGTTAGCCGCTTGATAGCTATTCCTGAGCCGTTCCTGAACCGTTCGTCGTTGCCGTTCATCGTCGTCGTCCGTTAATCGTTCATAGCCGTTCCATTTGTTGCTAGCCATTGTTGTTCGTTTTTGATTCAACGGTAGTCGAATGGCGAAGCTCGTTTATCGCAGTCCGTAACGCTTGCAGATCCTTCTCGAACGCAGTCAGCTTCTCGTCTGATTCTTTTCGTTGATTGCTCAACATTTTAAAGAATTGATCAACGTATAGTTTATTAACCGCGTCATCGTCAGCCTCCGGTTGCGCCACGCGACGAATCTTACGCGACCTTGCGTCAAAGTCCGTAACGGTGCGACACAGAGCGTTATTGCGCACGAAATTTCTCATTAATCCGCTCCATCGATGGTACGGTTCCGCCCCGTCTCTTCCGAGCGATATGCCAAACTTGTTGATCGGCATTTCAATGCTGATTGAACGGATTGCTGTTGCACCGTTTAATTTATAATAAGCCCGGCTTCGCGAAGTTCCTCGATGATCGACATGATCTCGTTGTCGTGAGCATTGTTGCCAGCTTGACGCGAAGCTTCGAGCAATCGCAGACGATCCACCAGCTCGTTGGGGTCGTCCCAGTGCACGTAGTCGATCTTATTGTCGGTTAGCGTCATCACGCGAGGCACGAATAATCCCTTTCCGGATTTTTTGTTCTTGAGTTCGGTCGATATCAACGGTGAGATTATCGATTGATACTTGAATCCCTTGTTGCCCATTACTCGCTCGCCAGGATCGTGCTTGTATTTATGAGCACTCGTCCACACCAGTATGTCCTTGTACTTTTGCATATCCGCCTCCGTGTAGAGCTTATCATCGGGTGCTTTTTTGAAGATCAACTCGTAAATACCGGGTGTGCCGATATATCGTTTGTCGCCGATAATTATATTATCCGCGTCGTCCACGTCAAAACGTTTATTACCGAGCAACAATTCACTCTTGCCGAGATAAACACCGTACACGGTATCTATCGTCGAATCGGCGCCCAAAACGCTCGCGATGTACAATCGGCTCAGTGGACCCAACTTATCTTCTATCGTTTCTACAAAAAATTCTCGACCCTCCGACGTTTGCAACTGCTTTTGAATGGCCGTCTTGATCGAGTCATCCGTGGTTTCGAAAACATCCACGTCTTCGAGGAATTCGGGACTTGTATGTTGCACGGTTCGCGTCGGCGTAGAGGTTATCGGTGTAGAAGTTATCGGTAGTACTTTCGATCGTTTCGATTGATTAGATTTACGCGGTGTCGACGATGACAGATCTGACCAGGAGTTTAATCGTTCCCTTTTTTTCTTCGGTGTAGCATCCGGAGTAGCAAACTCCTCCTCCTCCCCGCGCTGTTTAACGGGTAACATTTTCCATCCCTCCGCGTCAGCGACGCTTTCCGGCTCCTCCTTCTTCACCGCGATCAAGCTCGATTTGTCGACGATCTTTTGCAATGGCCCGATGAGAGGTTTAAAGTGCGTGTCTAACTCAATATCCTTCTCGATCTTACCGGTCTTCAAAGTGCGAAGTTTTTTGCGAATCGAATCACTCGTTTTCGCAATCTCTTTCACGATCTTCTCGCGTTCGCGAATATTCTCGCTCCCGTTGATCGCGGCCATCGCGGGGAAAACAAAGCAGAGTGTCGATGTCTCTATAACGCTAACGTTTCACCTCCGACGAGGTATCGGCAACGACTGATCGCTTTTGCGGTATCGCGAACACGTTAAATCCTTTTCTGTATCGGCCGTTCGAAAGCGCGCTGTCCTTGTCTATCACTACGAATCCGTACTTTTGTTGCCAACAATCGTGGCACAACGAGCAAAATTCGTCGTACGACATGTCGGTATTTACGTGATCGTTGTACACGTGTTTCAAGTTGGTACCATCCTGTTTGAACAGGATCAGCAGGTTCGCGTTGTCGCGTATCAGATGTTTAGGTATTCTCGCGTACGTCTGACAGAGATAGAAAGAGTCAACGCTCGAGTGCCTGCCTATTGAAAAATACTCTCTCACCGCGTCTTGCTTGTCGCACGCCACGTCATCGAAGACGAAGATCGAGTTTGGACGCGCGTCGCTCGGTGGAATGACGTCACTGTTATTGGAGAACGTAAAGTAGCCGATTTCGTTGATCGATGTCAACACATTCTCCAAATATCGATATTTCGGCTGTTGCAACGATTTCGAGTATACGTACACGTTTTCGAAACGTACGCCGTGCGGACTTTCCAACAAGCTTATCAAAACGTTGGTTTTACCGCAATTCGAGGGGCCGCAAATGATCGCGCGTATAGTAGTCGGTAACATCGTACCGTGCTTGCGTTTCTCCGCGTTGCCCCCCATCGAAATCTGTCGTCGCAACTGGTCACGCGAATCGCCAACGGTTGTCGTACGAATCTCATTTTTTCCACACTGCCGACTCTCTGGCTGACTCGAACGCCTATTTATAGGCGAGCGGAACCGCGAATCGCTCAGTAGCAAAGATGTTCGTCCTACTGTCGAGACCTTCCGATATTTGCGACTTGAGCGCCGAACAGCTGCAATTTGTGCCGAAAGCCGTTCTGTTGCAAATGTGTGGCAATCACGTCCACTGCGTGTGGAACAAGCTTCCGGAACATATAAAGGCGGATTTGGAGGTTCAGACCTATTGTCGCTGTTACGAACATTACAATCAACCGTGGCAGCCAACGCACATCGACGGTCCCGCGCCAATGATAAAGAATTGCGGCGAATGAACGAAAAAAATTGGTAGAGTTAAATTGGTAGAGTTAAATAGTTAAATCGCGCGATAAACGCACTTCCGACCGAATTGCATATTCCCGGCTATCAATTTTGTGGCCCGGGCACTCATTTAGAAGAACGATTGGCAAGAGGCGATCAAGGTATCAATCCATTAGACGCGGCATGTCGCGAGCACGACATAGCTTATTCGCGCAGCAACGATCTCGCCGAGAGACACGCGGCGGACGAGATACTCGCTGCTGAAGCGCGAAAACGCATTACCGCGAAAGATTCGACTGTCGGAGAGAGAGCTGCCGCTACAGCCGTCTGGGCGGCCATGAAGGCTAAGACGAAGCTCGGAATGGGCTTGAAAACAAAGAAGACGAAGAAGAAGAAGAGAGTATCGAACAGGCGAATACTTCCGGCGGCGAAACGAGGTGGCGTATTGCCGATTCTACCGTTGTTGGGAGTTCTCGGCTCGTTGGTCGGCGGAGCGGCGGGAGTTGTAAAGGCCGTGAACGATAACAAAGCCGCGCAGCGTCAGCTGGAAGAATTGAAACGTCACAATCGCGCCATGACAGGTCATGGACTTTATCTCGCTCTGTACAAACGCGGGCAAGGAGTGGCATCGAAGAAGAAAAAAAAAAATCGCGAAGATACTGAAAATTCCCAAGGGCGTAACAACCAACATACAACTACAAAAACTGGCAAAGCGTATGCGCATTCTATATTTTAGAGGTATTTTCATGCGTACTGCCTTACCAACAGAGGGAGTGCGTCGAAACGAGAGTGGTATCGTGAATTTGGATAACGCAGAGGGACCGGGTACTCACTGGGTGGCGTACGCGAAGAGGGGAGATCGAGTCATATATTTCGACAGTTTTGGCAATCTTCGACCGCCGAGGGAATTGGTGCTGTATCTAAAGAACAACGTGACGAAGATAGAGTACAATCACACACCTTTTCAACGATACGATCAGAGCAATTGCGGACAACTGTGTCTGCGCTTTCTACAGACGGTTGACAATCAATTTAAAGACGACCGTCGCGCTGTTTGAACTTAGTATTCATTCAAACATGTCGCTGACATTCACGCTCACCGGCAAGAGTAGCGTCCTCGCGGTAAGCTACTTTCCCGCCGTGGACTTGAGCGATGGCGATTACGAGCTCGGCCTGACAAATTTTGAAACCTATTACACGATACCGAACGTGAATTCTACGAACAATAAATTCTACTTTGACGACAAGGAAATTACCATTCTCGAAGGATCGTACGAATTGCGTGATATAAACATGTATCTAAGACGCGTCATTTTACGGGATCAATCCAATAATGTCGCGAGAAAGAAACACGTCGGCGAAGATGAAGACTATCCGTTGATTATTCGTGCCAACAACAATACGATGAAGAGCGAGATCAAGTGCGCTTTCAGAGTAAACTTTAACAAACCGAACAACATTGGATCGCTGCTGGGATTTTCAACGAATCGCGTGCTGGAGCCGCGACAATGGTACGAATCGGACGTACCGATAAATATCATTAGCGTAAACATCATTCGCGTAGAGTGTAACGTGACCGCAGGCGCGTACAGCAACGACAAGTACGTGCACACGATACACGAGTTTTCACCGAGCGTGCCACCAGGATATAAGATGTCGGAAACGCCGGCACAGATCATTTACCTGCCGATCACCGTACGGAGCATTACGGACCTAACGATTCGCGTTGTGGATCAGGACAATCGATTGATTGATTTTCGAGGAGAAGAGATCACCGTCAGATTGCACGTACGACTGCGACAGCGATAACGCGCGCTAGTGTACGGACGACATATATGAGATGCTCGTACTGAACGACTCGGAGCACGTGAGAGATAAGAATATCTTTACGGCAGCGGTCGACGATATCATCCGATCACCATTCGGTAGAGCTAAAAAAGAGACGAGAAAGAAGCTCACCGCATCGAACGTTGAATTTCTACGATCTTTGGGATTCGCGGTGCGAAATATCTGAGGAAGCATGGCCGATATCCTTAAAATTGGAGGTGAACCGATCTTCGACGACAGTGTCGTCAAGATTGAAACACACACGTACAATCCGTACGCCAATACAACGTTTGGACACAGCGACGAGATAAGAATACCCATACAACAACAAGATTTATACACGTTGCCGTGCGAAAGCTTTCTCTACGTCGAAGGAAGATTGGTGGTAAAGAAAAGGAATAACGAGTCTGCGACAACGCTTGTAACTAATTGCGTGGCGTTCATGTTCGATGAAATTCGATACGAGCTCAACGGCGTGGAGATTGATCGCAGCAGAAACGCAGGAATGACCAGTACTCTCAAGAACTATGTATCGATAACGTACGACAAGGCGGAGATGTTGCGGAATGCTGGATGGGACATTTCATCTAGCCGCTCGGAAGGATATTTCAATTTTTGCGTTCCGCTCTACACATTGTTAGGCTCTTGCGAGGATTACAAACGCGTGATTGTTAACACTTGTCACGAATTAATTTTGATACGAGCGCGTAACGACAACAATTGCATTATAGGAAATCCGGCAACTGAGCCGGAAATCGAATTGTTCAAAGTACAATGGCGAATGCCTCACGTTACGTTAAACAAAGTCAATAAACTGTCCATGTTACGGGCCTTGGAAAGCGGGCGATATCTTAGTGTCAGTTTTCGTTCGTGGGATCTGTACGAGTACCCCCTGCTGCAGAGCACGACCAAGCATTCGTGGGCCGTCAAGACTGTGACTCAGTTAGAGAAACCGCGATACGTTATCTTTGCGCTGCAGAGCGGTCGCAAAAATATCATGACTCAAAATGTTAGCTATTTCAATCACTGTAACTTGACCAATATCAAGCTTGATCTAAACTCTGAGTCATATCCATACGATGACTTAAATCTAGATTTTGAAAAAAATCGATATGCCCTTCTTTATGATATGTATGCGCGTTTTCGTAGAACTTATTACAGATACGATCGCTACGATACGTTTCTCAGTTTGAGTACATTCCTGACGCTTGGACCTTTCGTCATCATCGATTGCTCCCGACAAAACGAGTCCGTCAAGAGCGCCACCGTGGATGTGCGAATAGAATTTGACTGTAAAGAGAACGTGCCTGCAAATACTACCGCCTATTGTCTCATCTTGCACGACCGCGTAATCGAATACTGTCCGTTGTCAAACGTAGTGCGCAAACTCACGTAAATTGTAATGTCGGTAAAAAATTCGATGTAAGAGAGACAGATGTATCGCGATGTGATACAGTACGGATCGTTTTTTCGTCGCATCATGATCGCGCCAACGTTCGTCGATCTGCAAGGATTCATCGTCGGGATGAAATTTGTCGTAAAGGAGGTAGCGGTGCTGAGAAACGGGGCCGTTCTGGCGCATCACATCTTTACATGCCCCATGCCGTGGAGTCTCCTAACAAAATTCGACAAGTCTTGTGCTTCCTGGTTGATTCGCAATCACCATGGATTACGATGGGAAGACGGAAACGTGCTGTACAGCATGGCGAAACGTTTAATTACATCGGCCGTGCTCGGTGAGCAAGAGGACGACGACGACGACGAGATGCCGACTCTCGTGTACGTCAAGGGATGCCAGAAACCAGAATGGCTGGTGGATCTGCTTGAGAATAAAGCGAGAAAAAACTTAATCATCGAGACTTTGTATGCCGATTACAAAGATGTTGAATCTTTAAATAATCTAGATGTTACCAATACTATGCGATGTGGAAAACATGTTAAGAATTGCGCATTGCAAAATGTATTAAAACTATTTAACTGGTGGTCGCGACGCCAGGAAAAGATGTAATTTTTTTTAAATAAAAAAAAATATAAATTTTATAATGTTTAATTTCCTTTTCCTTTTCCCATTAGTTGATAGTGTAAAAAATTAAAGAATAAGTAGGTATAGGTAAGTGACGAATTCTAACTCGAGAGCTTCGGGAGAAGGGGGGGTGGGGTGAAGGGTATCAGGTTTAGACGAACATGTCTGAACGTGTTTCGCGGTTGATGTCATATGGAAAGGGGAGGGGGAATATGCGTCTTAATACAGAAAAACATCCTGCCTTAGCCCCCTCTCCTAAATTCCAGAGCTCTGATTGCGCGTTCCAGAAACATTAATTTCCCCCTCCTTCATCATAGTTTTGGAAGTTGCCGCGTATACTCGATTAATTTTATACGATTAGTCTCGTATCGGCTGCTTGTGCGAACGGTCCGCTTCTCATAACCGAGAGAAAAAATGTATTCCGTTGAAGGAAGCAACGGCGGTAACAGTAGCAGTAGACGTATGAATTATTACGTACCGATTCCCGATATTGAAACTCCAACGTGTGAAAACAAGTAAGTTTTGTTTAATTTATAGAACTATATATTTTTATATCTTTTTGCAAATTGTATTATTTTGGAAGTAATCTCATTATTTTTTTTTTATAGCATTTCGTTGGAGCGTCGCGCGGTTCGTATACTAGGCAGACGATTCGCATTGACATCAACAGCTTATAAATATTTGGATATTGGGATCAACGTGGGACCTATGTCCTCTGTGGATATACATATTGGTGATAACCGAGGAAATCAGATGGTGTTGACTCATACGACGTGGACAGCGCTAATTGAAAGACGTGTGGATATCGAACGACTCCTGCAGTCAGCCACACCTTCATCAATGTTGATTTGAGATCTGCGTATAGAACTCGTAAAAATACGTGATGCGAATGTTGTAAAATTGACCTCGTGCGACACCAGCTTGTACATGAAACCATTAACCGTACTCTTCTTGTTCGAACTAGAACATTGCGTCGAGAATGTGTATTTTCAACTATGCCAAAATGTTCGTGGCGTAAGTGAAAAATTTAAACAATTTGTAACCATTTTACGTCAAAATTGTATCACCGATAAATGTGATGCAGCAAGAATCTTGCGTGAATTTTATGATAAGAATTCAATTATTGATTGTGAATTGCTGGCGTATGCTGCAGATAATATTGTATACGATGCGACACATGAGAAATAAATTAATGTTTATATAATAAAAAGTTTATTATCTTTCATTTCTCCCAATTATTTATTATAAAAGAAAGAAACGTGAAGTGGAATGAGAGCGAAAGAGGACGCGAACGAAGGGACGCGAGCGAGAGAGAGACTGCGCGCGCGAGAGAGAGAACGCGAACAAGAAGATGGACTTAATTTTATTACTTTCAGCCCTTTTCGAGAGAAAAAGACACCGGCGTTGGCGTCACGCTAGTCGCAGGTCGTAAATTATAGCCGCCAGCCATAGGCGCTCGTCTTTGTAACGCGCGACGGTTAAGTCGTAAAATTTTTTGTCGAGTATCTACGTCGACCATCGCTAGCTGCATGTCATCAGCGCTCGCCGAAACCCTGATCTCCCTTCCCTTCCCTAGGACCCTCTCGCCCACAAGTCCCCCCCCCAACCTTAGGACCCTCTCGCCCACGAGTCCCTCCCCCCCCCCCGCATCCCCCTCGGAGAACGGCGGCGCTAGAGTCCCCCCTTCCCGCATACCCCTCGGCCGCGAGTTTCCCCCCTCGCCCCGCTCCCCCCTCAGATCCCCGGCCGAAAAGTCCCCCCTATCCCCTACTGAGATGGCAATAGTTATTTGTGCAACAAGTGCCGTAAGATGAAAATTCACGGGTGCGGAGTTGACCGCACTAGCCTAAGGCGCGTGCGGTCACTCCGCACCCGTGAATTTTCATCTTTACGCACATCGTGCACACCCTATTTTATGTCGCAAGTGCGTGGAAAGTGGTCCATCACGCACGCGTAGCGTGCACAATGGGCCACTTTCCATGCACGTGTGTCATAAAAGTTTGTTCCTTTTGATGACACGAAGGAACTTATTGAATAATGCGGAAATCATGAACTATTGTAGAATACTACTGTGACAGAAATAAAAAAATTTTAAAATTGTTCAGATTTTCATAAAATTTAAAAATTTTTTTATTTCTGTCACAGTAGTATTCTACAATAGTTTATGATTTCCGCATTATTCAATAAGTTCCTTTGTGTCATCAAAGGAACAAACTTTTGCCATCTCGGTTTTTACTCTCAACATGTAGCTCTCAAAATACGAACAGCGTACGAGCTTGGCGAGCTGATCTCCGAGAGTAAAATAACGTCGTGTCGATTTGCGAGTAGGTTTTGACAAGTTTGCTCGCCGAGAGCTGCGATTCATTCTCCGTTAGGTACTCTCCAGAAATATGTCCATTTGCGAGAATCAATCTCGAGAGCTACTCTCGAGAGTTTTACTCGCAGGTAGACACGCACCATAAGACGTTTTATTTATAAAAAAAATAAATGTATTAAAAGAACTCTAAATAATATTTAATTTCTACATGACATACACATAAAATGTTAAGTTATCACGTTGACATGAATGTAACATATGAAAATGTTAAGAAAATAATAACATAGTTGTTGTATGTGTATTTTACATTGAAGTAATAATTAAATTTTGGTAACACAAGGAAATTTTAACGTATACACACGATTTTTTGCTGCGTACGTGCCGCGTAACGCAACATTCTCGTACGTAATTTCTGTACGTGAGACGTAAGATACTACGGCAATGTACGTGCGTTGGCTCTTAGTCTCTCGCCTTTTCGATGGCAGGAAAATGATACGCTATCATTTCCACACCACCTTGCGGTAGATATCTTGGTGCGTTTTTTTTATAGTGGTTTCCCCGGTAGGCCTAATCCACTCTCATTATTTAATGCAAAAATTGTTCGAAGTGCCGCCCTCTCTCTCTCTCGTATGCAGAGTTCGGACCTTCGTACAATATTGCGCGTCGCACGGTGCGCCATGTCCGGCGTAATAGTATCGAAGGCCGCAATGATAGCTTCACGTACCTCGTTTTCTCCATCATTACGCCGCTGCTCGATTAGACTTTTTATATGACCCTATACAAAAAAGTCTAATACATTTAAATCTGGCGACCGTGCCGGCCAGGCGATTGGGCCACCACGACCCATCCACCTATCCGGAAAACGCGCGTTTAATATTTCGCGCACTTGACGACTAAAATGAGCAGGAGCTCCGTCGTGCTGAAAAATTAGCTGCGCCCGTACGCGAAGAGGCACATCCGCGAGAAGAACCGGCAATTCGTTCTCGATAAAATTGGCATAAATATTGCCAGTTAAACGCGGTGGGAGGAAAAATGGACCGATCTGGAAATAATGAATAAAAATGTTTCTTCACTTTACGAGAGAATGATTTGCATCCATACCACTACCAGCGAGTGCAACAGTTTTTAGCGCGAGATCTAGAACCACGGATATACTTTTGTGAAGGTATTGTCATTATCAACTTTTTATATTCGCGGTAATTTGAGTGTACAATAATTAGAAACTGTGGAAAAAAACATACATAGGGTTCCTCGCGCAATGCCGACGGAATTTATCTTTCCCGGATAACATTTTGTGGACCGACGAAGCGACGTTTACACCAAACGGCGTATTCAATTCGCGGAATTTCGTTTATTGGTCGGATGAAAACCCGCACGTCGTCCGTGAGAGCAATTTTCAATATCGCTGGTCCATAAACGTATGGGCGGGAGTAATCGGGAATCAAGTGGTAAGTAAAAGTAGAAAGAAAGCAATTTTCTCTTGTTGTCTAAGTGAAGAAACATTTTTATTCATTATTTCCAGATCGGTCCATTTTTCCTCCCACCGCGTTTAACTGGCAATATTTATGCCAATTTTATCGAGAACGAATTGCCGGTTCTTCTCGCGGATGTGCCTCTTCGCGTACAGGCGCAGCTAATTTTTCAGCACGACGGAGCTTCTGCTCATTTTAGTCGTCAAGTGCGCGAAATATTAAACGCGCGTTTTCCGGATAGGTGGATGGGTCGTGGTGGCCCAATCGCCTGGCCGGCACGGTCGCCAGATTTAAATGTATTAGACTTTATTGTATGGGGTCATATAAAAAGTCTAATCGAGCAGCGGCGTAATGATGGAGAAAACGAGGTACGTGAAGCTATTATTGCGGCCTTCGATACTATTACGCCAGACATGGCGCACCGTGCGACGCGCAATATTGTACGAAGGGCCAAACTCTGCATACGAGAGAGAGAGGACGGCACTTCGAACAATTTTTGCATTAAATAATGAGAGTGGATTAGGCCTACCGGGGAAACCACTATAAAAAAAACGCACCAAGCTATTTACCGCAAGGTGGTGTGGAAATGATAGCGTATCATTTTCCTGCCATCGAAAAGGCGAGAGACTAAGAGCCAACGCACGTACATTGCCGTAGTATCTTACGCCTCACGTACAGAAATTACGTACGAGAATGTTGCGTTACGCGGCACGTACGCAGCAAAAAATCGTGTGTATACGTTGAAATTTCCTTGTATCACCAAAATTTAATTATTACTTCAATGTAAAATACACATACAACAACTATGTTATTATTTTCTTAACATTTTCATATGTTACATTCATGTCAACGTGATAACTTAACATTTTATGCGTATGTCATGTAGAAATTAAATATTATTTTGAGTTCTTTTAATACATTTATTTTTTTTTTAAATAAAACGTCTTATGGTGCGTGTCCACCTGCGAGAGTAGCTCTCGAGATTGATTCTCGCAAATGGACATATTCCTGGAGAGTACCTAACGGAGAATGAATCGCAGCTCTCGGCGAGCGAACTTGTCAAAACCTACTCGCAAATCGACACGACGTTATTTTACTTTCGGTGATCAGCTCGCCAAGCTCGTACGCTGTTCGTATTTTGAGAGCTGCATGTTGAGAGTAAAAACCGAGATGGCAAAAGTTTGTTCTTTTGATGACACAAAGGAACTTATTGAATAATGCGGAAATCATAAACTATTGTAGAATACTACTGTGACAGAAATAAAAAAATTTTAAAATTTTATGAAAATCTGAACAATTTAAAAATTTTTTTATTTCTGTCACAGTAGTATTCTACAATAGTTCATGATTTCCGCATTATTCAATAAGTTTCTTCGTGTCATCAAAAGGAACAAACTTTTATGACACACGTGCATGGAAAGTGGCCCATTGTGCACGCTACGCGTGCGTGATGGACCACTTTCCACGCACTTGCGACATAAAATAGGGTGTGCACGATGTGCGTAAAGATGAAAATTCCCGGGTGCGGTGACCGCACTCGCCTTCGGCTCGTGCGTCAACTCCGCACCCGTGAATTTTCATCTTACGGCACTTGTTGCACAAATAACTATTGCCATCTCGGTTTTTACTCTCAACATGTAGCTCTCAAAATACGAACAGCGTTCGAGCTTGGCGAGCTGATCTCCGAGAGTAAAATAACGTCGTGTCAATTTGCGAGTAGGTCTTGACAAGTTCGCTCGCCAAGAGCTGCGATTCATTCTCCGTTAAGATTCATTCTCCAGGAATATGTCCATTTGCGACAATCAATCTCGAAAGCTACTGTAACGAACAGCGAATTTATAATGTCGCGTGTTCGTTTCGCAAACGCGCATACTGTAAATAATGCCGACATTATTGTAAAACTATTAGTTAAGCGTCTGTTAAGAATAAAGTAAGGTAGATTAAGTATTAGTTAAGGTATAACATACATAATTAAAGGAACGCGGAAATACGATATAATTCGATAAGTTCTATTGTTCAGCGTACAATTCAAATTCGGACCGACACACGCTGCTCTCGGAAAATCACGCGGACTTCGAATGATTTTCATGCGTATCCGCATGAGCCCTACGGCTCCCTACCCCGGGACGCCACCGAACTGGGGGTATATATACGGGCCCGGTGAGCCGGCTCCGGATTATTCATTGTTCAGCTTTCATTCGCGTTCGATTTTGGGCATTACTCTTATCGTTCCGAGAGCTCCGTGAGCCGAAAGGACTTAGCCGCGAGCGCGTCACCCGTCAAAAGGACTTAGCTGCGGGCGCCTTCAGCGCCGACAGAACTTAGCCGCGAACGCGCTGCTCTCGAATTGTGCACCTGTAAGGGAAAGGAAAGTGGAAGCAATAAAGCAGTCACACATATTGCTTTAATAACTCGCTATTGAGAGTGACTAATATCTAGATGAGTTTTCGTACTTTGCGCTTATACACAGTGCTGCTCTTGATGTTGATTGGTCGTAGATGTCGCGAGAATAACTAATACGCTCTCACTTCTCCCCCTTTTTCTTTAGATGAAGCATAACTGTCGTGAGTAACGCGAGCTTTCCTAACCAAGATTGTATTCCTAATAAATATATCTCTTTATTGTGCAAATCGAAGGTGCAGTTATTCCTAACATAATAACAGGTTATGGGCCCAGCTCGATTTCACGGCGCCCTATAAAGAGATAGCGTAGAATCACAGAAGCTGTTAGTCACGCGAACGGTCCGTGGCCACGCGTTACAAGAAAAATGGCGGAAAGTAGCCGTTTGGATATGCCTCATCTCGAGAAGCTAAATGGCAATAATTATGCACTTTGGAAGCTAGCCATGGTTCAATACTTCAAAGTATGTGGTCTTGGGAAGTATATTGATGGCAGCATGAGACGGCCGACTGAAGCGGCAAGTATTGAAGCTTGGGATAAGTCGGACGGGAAAGCGCAATTAGCCATTTTGTCAACCGTTGAGTCGAGTCAATTACCTTTTGTATCGGCATGCGAAACGGCAGCTCAGATGTGGACCAATTTAAAGGCAGTTTATGAGCGTACGGATGATACAAGTAAATTGGAAGCGAATCGTGCGTATCATGGTTATGTCTACAGTGGCGGGTCGATGGCCGTACATATAGCTACAGTGGAGAATCTGGCCGCAAAATGTCAACAATGTGGTGATCAAAAATCCGACATGGACATTATTACAAAGTTACTTGATAAGATTCCAGCTGAGTATTCAGCAGTACATGTAGCAATGTCATTGGCTGGAACGGACAGGCAAAATTTGCATACAATCAAAAGATTGCTACTCAACGAAGAAGCAAGGCTTGGGCAAATAAATGACACTAGTGGGGAAGCTCTACATGTCAAGAAGAACAAGCAAGCTAAGAATGTCAAGGCGGTCAATAATGATCAATCCAGGAACAAGAAGACTAGACGATGCTTTGCATGCGGCGAGGCGGGCCATTTCAAGAAGGATTGTCCGAAGCACAAGGATCATAAGAAAGATAAAGGTGATCAAAAACAAAATAATGCAAGTAATGTATGTTTCAGTTGTACAGAAGCAGCCATGGTTGGAGACAAGGACGATAAGGTTTTGGCTGACAGTGGAGCATCATGCCACATGTTCAATGATAAGGCTTGGTTCATTGAATTTGAAGAGAGGTCAGAATCTTTGAAATTGGCAGGCAAATGTCAACTGAGTTCTATGGGCAGAGGCAAGGTTGCAGCCGAGGCATGGATTAATGGTCGATGGGAATCAGTCTATTTTCAAAATGCTATGTATCTACCTGAATTAAGAAAGAATTTGGTTAGTATTGGTATGGCTGAACGTGTAGGTGCAAAGGTAAAAGTTGATCAAGGTAAAATGAAATTCTATCTTAATGATCAATTAAAAATGGAAGCACAATTAACTAATAATAATTTGTATGAGTTAAAGTTACGACGACCATTAACGGAAGGCTATACGATGGAAACTGATCTGCAAACCTGGCATGAACGGCTTGGCCATCCCTGTTTGAAACGGATGCGTGAAATGGTTAACGAGAATCAGCTGAGCATCACCATCCCGAATGAAACCAAGTTATTTTGCGAAGCCTGTACATTCGGAAAATCGTCTAAGAAACCTTTTAAGAGTTGTAAGCGTAGAGATTATTTGGCTGGAGAATTTCTGCATTCGGACGTTAGTGGTCCGATGTCGATTGCAACATTCGGCGGTAACAGATGGTTTGTAACGTTCATCGATGATGCCACAGGAATGACGTTTATCTCCTTCATGAAAACTAAAGATGAAGTATTCGAGAATTTTAAGAGTGTAGTCAATTTAATTCACACACAATTGGATCGTAAAGTAAAGGTACTTCGGAGTGATAACGGCCGTGAATATATAAATGGAAGAATGAAGTCGTTTACGGAAAGCCACGGAATAGATCATCAGACCACTGCACCTCATACTCCGGAGCAAAATGGAGTAGCCGAACGTAAGAATCGGTCATTGGTGGAATCGGCTAGATCAATGTTATTCGCTAAGGATTTACCTCGAGAATTGTGGGCTGAGGCTACATTAACAGCTACTTATCTAACTAACAGGCAACCATCTACTAGATCTGGTCAGAAATCACCATACGAATTATGGTTTGGACGTAAGCCAGAATTAAATCATTTGCGGATCTTTGGCTCTTGGGCATATGAACATGTACCGAATTGTCAGAGAAAGAAATGGGAAAGGAAGGCTAGAAAATTACTGATGGTTGGATATGACAGCAATAGTACAAACTATCGTCTACTTGATATGGATACAAAGAAAATTAAGATTTCTAGGCATGTTGATTTTAACGAAGAGGCAACAGAAGTTGGAAAACCGAAGAAATATTGGCCGGCAATGGATATACCTATTTCAGCTACGGAAGATGATGATCAAGAAGAATTGGAAATTATCAAGGAAAAAGGTGAAACAACAGAGGAAGAAATCGAGCAGCCTGGAGAATCAGAGCCAACAGGACCGAAGTTACGTGATCGTACAAAAATCCAAAAACCTCATCGCTACGAAGCTTATTACATTGAGTTGGATGAGCCACAGAGCATTGAAGAAGCTTTAGCAGGACCAGAGGCCGAGAAATGGCGGATAGCCATTGATGAAGAAATGGTTGCCATGGAAAAGAATGGTACTTGGAAAACTGTGGATAAATTACCAAAGGGTAGCAAAGCTGTGACATCGAAGATGGTATTCAAGAGAAAATTAAACAGTAAAGGTCAAGTTGAACGATACAAGGCTCGGCTGGTTGCCAGAGGTTTCACACAGCGTGCAGGAATTGATTTTAAAGAAACGTTCGCACCAGTGATAAGATATGAATCTATTCGGGTACTATTGGCGTTAGCCGCAGAAGAGGATTGGGATATTATTCAATTTGACATTAAAACAGCATTCTTGAATGGCGATTTGGAAGAGATAATTTTCATGGAACTGCCTGCTTATTTAGTCAAGGATGGAAAATCGTTTGTGCAATTGATAAAATCAATTTATGGACTTCGACAGTCGTCAAGACAATGGAACAAGAAGTTTCGCGCGTTTTTGAAGCGATTCAATTTTATAGCCAGCGATGCTGATCAATGTGTTTTCATTGGTAAGATTGGAGGTGTACTTGTTATACTGGCCCTATATGTTGATGACGGCTTAGTGATGTCTGCTGATCCAGATGCCTTATCGAAAGTTATGACTGAGCTGAAAAATGAATTTGAGGTAACGGAAAGTGACGGTCAATGCTTTGTAGGCCTAGAAATCAAGCGTGATCGTTCGAAGAAGCGGTTGTTTATTGGACAATCAAATTATTTGAAGCGTGTAATTGAAAGATTCAATTTAACGGAAGCTAAACCAATGGCTACACCTGCAGAACCACATGTTTATCTATCAACGGAAATGAGCAAAAATGAACTTGAAGAAGATGTCCCGTATCGTGAATCTATTGGTTCATTAATGTTTGCAGCATGCGTTTCACGACCCGATATCATGTATGCAGTGGCCAATGTAAGTCGTTTCTTAAACAAGCCAGGTCGTGAGCATTGGTTAGCAGTCAAGCGGATCTTACGTTATATAAAGGAGACGATAAATCATGGTATCGTTTACGATGGCTCAACAAATAATACTCAGTTGATTGGATTTACTGATTCGGACTACGCTGGTGATCCGGATACTAGGAAATCGACTAGCGGCTATGTATTTACTCTATGCGGTGGACCAGTCTCTTGGATGTCTCAACGACAGAAGATAGTGGCTATGTCTACAACCGAGGCCGAATATATTGCGGCCAGTGATGCAACAAAAGAAGCGATATGGTTAAAACGTCTTCTGGAATCGGTGGGAGCTGATAAAAGGCCAACAACTATAAATGTTGACAATCAGGGAGCTATCAAATTAATCAAGAACCCTGAATTCCACAGAAGGACGAAACACATAGAAGTACGTTTCCATTTTATTCGAGAGAAATATGAGGATGGAGAAATTGAAGTCAAGTATGTGGCATCATCGGATCAACTAGCCGATATTCTAACTAAGGCACTCACAAAGGAGTCTTTCGTCCGAATGCGTGGCCTATTGCAGATCGAGGACATAACGAAGTTCTCAACTGGTGGGAGTATTGAGAGTGACTAATATCTAGATGAGTTTTCGTACTTCGCGCTTATACACAGTGCTGCTCTTGATGTTGATTGGTCGTAGATGTCGCGAGAATAACTAATACGCTCTCACTTCTCCCCCTTTTCTTTAGATGAAGCATAACTGTCGTGAGTAACGCGAGCTTTCCTAACCAAGACTGTATTCCTAATAAATATATCTCTTTATTGTGCAAATCGAAGGTGCAGTTATTCCTAACATAATAACACTCGCTCTATTTATTACTCGACCATCCGCTAATCACCGATCGAAGCGCGCCTAGTCAGGGCGTTCTCGAGAAATCCTCGTTATGATGCGCGCCTCTCTCAGGGCGTTCTCGATGTTTCCTCGTCTTGATGCGCGCCTCTCTCAGGGCGTTCTCTGCTTTCCGCCGTTCTTCCTCGTTCCTGAAATTATGTAATAAAGTTGTAGAATACCAAACATCGAGGAATTAATTGCACGTTACCACGAAGGATTGTACACACACAAATTTACACCGATACGAGGACACACGCACATCACCTGAGTTACGACACAAACACGAAGGAAGCGAAATACACATATTGGGCAGAAGTTGTTATTATCGTAACTATCATTTCGGTAAGTCCGGCAATTATCAATGGTACGCTCAAGGCGGTCCGGCCAGGCACATCAGTTGAAAAGGCTTCGGCGAGCGTACTATACGGGCGGAGATTTCGATCCGAGCATTTTTCACGCCGTTCCGTCACCGTCGATAACGGCCGCGCCTAAAGTCGACGTTCACGACGTCCCCAATTCGTCTCTTCCTTCGGCCCCGACGGTCGAAACCCGCGAGCTACCTAGAGTCATACAGCACGAGATATTAGCACAAAAAATTTGTCTTATCCTCAGGGAGTGTTGCGCGAATCCGACTTCAGAACAGTCAATTCATAATGCTTAACTTACCTGCGAATATCTTTTAACTTACGGCAACCGCGTTCACGCGTGATTCACTTAACCCACTCCGACGCCCGGACGAAAAACCCGGACGTGACACTACTCTCGAAAATTTTACTTGCAGGTAGTCACGCACCATTAAAGTTATTCTAACATAAACAAAAGTTAAAGTAAAGTTTTGTAAACCTCGTAAACTTTGACATGCAAAATAATTTAATTTACTAAAATTAAATGTTTCCATTACACATAATTCAAGCTAAACTAATTAATATTATCTAAGGCGTAAGACGCTACGGCAATGCCTATGCAATACGTGTGCTATCTGTGCTGGCTCTAATACTTTTTCGCCGCAGTGTATATCATCTGTCGCTGCGCCGCGCCGCCCGCTCGCCGCTCGTCTCTCGACCCCCACCGCTCGTCACGCGCCGGCCGGGCGCCTCGCGCCCCTCACCGCTCACCGCGCGCCGAGCACCGTGCCAGCTGAGACCCGCCTCTATCGCTCCTTGTACGCTCATTCGCTCAGACGTTTTATTTAATAACTCGTTAACTATTGCGAATTTTGCAACATGGTATAAGACTTTTTTTTTCAGTTTGACCCAATCTACCCCCCCCTATTCGGCTGGTTACTTTTATTTCTGACACCCTGATGATCTAAAAAATAGAAATATAATCTTGAACAATGTTATATGGCCATATATAAGAATATATAATTATAGGTATGATACATTAATTTTTATTAAATATTTTCGTAAACAGTGAAATTACCTGTAATAATTTGTGAAAAAACTGTTATATAATATATATTATAGTTCTTATAAATAAATATATTAATCGTATTATTTTGCAAACATACTCATAATTTACACTAAAAATAATATAATCATATATGAACTTATATAGTCATATAAAATTATATATGATCAGATCACAATATTGCATCTCAAAGTATCCGGTAGATGGCATTTGATGGGATCTGTTTCTCGTATTAAAAATTTGACAAACCCGAAAAAAATCTCTTGTTCATATTAGTTTATATTAGTTTATATTATTAAATATATGATTATATAAGAAATGGAAAATATAATACATTTACATCAAACATGATAATATACAAGCATATAAGACCATATATGACTGTGTCAGAAATAAAAGTATCCAGCCGAATGGCTGGGATAGATTGGGTCAAACTGAAGAGAAAAGTCATGTACCATTTTGCAAAATTCGCAATAATTAACGAGTTATTAATTGAAACGTCTGAGCGAATGAGCGCACAAGGGGCGATAGAGGCGGGTCTCGGCTGGCACGGTGCCCGGCGCGCGGTGAGCGGTGAGGGGCGCGCGACGCGTGACAAGCGGTGAGGGGCGCGCGGCGCGTGGTGAGCGGCGAGCGACAGATGACGTAAACTGCGGCGAAAAAGTATTAAGCACCTCACAAAATAGGCGATAGCGATAGCGACAGCGACAAAGTTGCCGACAAAGTATTATAGCTTTGTCGGCAACCTTGTTGCTGTCGCTATCGCTATCGCTATCGCCTATTGTGCAAGGGGCTTTAGAACCAGCACACGTATTGCACAAGCATTGCCGTAGCGTCTTACGCCTTACATAATGTTAATTATTTTAACTTGAATTATGTGTGATAGAAATATTTATTTAATTTTAGTAAATTTAATTATTTTGTATGTCAAAGTTTACGATTATTTAAAGCTTTACTTTAACTTTTATTTATGTTAAAATAAAAGTATTTATAAGACGTGTTGATTTTTTAAAAAATGATTGTGTTAAAAGAACTCAAAATAATATTTAATTTCTACATGACATACATAAAATGTTAAGTTATCACGTTGACATAAATGTAACACATGAAAATGTTAAGAAAATAATAACATAGCTGCGTTGTACGTGTATTTTACATTGAAGTAATAATTAAATTTTGGTAACACAAGAAAATTTTAACGTATGTACTCATACGTACATACATACGATTTTTTGCTGCGTACGTGCCGCGTAACGCAAGATTCTCGTACGTAATTTCTGTACGTAAGGCGTAAGATACTACGGCAATGAACGTGCGCTGGCTCTTAGCCTCTCGTCTTTTCGATGGCAGGAAAATGATACGCTATCATTTCCACACCACCTTGCAGTAGATAGCTTGGTGCGTTTTTTTTATAGTGGTTTCCCCGATAGGCCTAATCCACTCTCATTATTTAATGCAAAAATTGTTTGAAGTGCCGTCCTCTCTCTCGTATGCAGAGTTCGGCCCTTCGTACAATATTGCGCGTCTCACGGTGCGCCATGTCCAGCGTAATAGTATGGAAGGCAGCAACAATAGCTTCACGTACTTCGTTTTCTCCACTATTACGCCGGTGCTCGATTAGACTTTTTATATGATTTCATACAAAAAAGTCTAATACATTTAAATCTGGCGACCGTGCCGACCAGGCAATTGGGCCACCACGACTCATCCACCTATCCGGAAAACGTGCGTTTAATATTTCGCGCACTCGGGCGCACTTGACGACTAAAATGAGCCGGAGCTCCGTCGTGCTGAAAAATTACTTACGCCCGTACGCGAAGGAGCACAGAAGAGCGAGAAAAACTGGCAATTAATTTTCAATAAAATTGGTATAATTTAAATATTACCAGTTAAACGCGGTGAGAGGAAATATGGACCGATCTGGAAATAATGAATAAAAATGTTTCTTCACTTAAACAACAAGAGAAAATTGCTTTCTTTCTACTTTTTCTTACCACTTGATTTCCGGTTACTCCCGCCCATACGTTTATGGACCAGCGATATTGAAATCAAGTGGTAAGTAAAAATAGAAAAAAAGCAATTTTCTCTTGTTGTTTAAGTGAAGAAACATTTTCATTCATTATTTCCAGATCGGTCCATATTTCCTCCCACCGCGTTTAACTGGCAATATTTAAATTATGCCAATTTTATTTAAAATTAATTGCCAATTCTACTCGCTTTTCTGTGCCCCTTCGCGTACGAGCGTAAGTAATTTTTCAGCACGACGGAGCTCCGGCTCATTTTAGTCGTCAAGTGCGCGAAATATTAAACGCGCGTTTTCCGGATAGGTGGATGAGTCGTGGTGTCCCAATCGCCTGGTCGGCACGGTCGCCAGATTTAAATGTATTAGACTTTTTGTATGGAATCATATAAAAAGTCTAATGAAGCACCGGCGTAATGGTGGAGAAAACAAAATACGTGAAGCTATTGTTGCGGCCTTCCATACTATTACGCCGGACATGGCGCACCGTGCGACGCGCAATATTGTACGAAAGGCCGAACTTTGCATACGAGAGAGAGAACGGCACTTCGAACAATTTTGCATTAAATAATGAGAGTGGATTAGGCCTATCGGGGAAACCACTATAAAAAAAAACGTACCAAGCTATCTACCGCAAGGTGGTGTGGAAATGATAGCGTTGTAGGAAATTGCTACGCAGAGGATTATCAGACCTCCGCGTGTCGGCCTACTACCCACGTAGAAATGTTAAAACGGCCCAACATTGGGACAGTACCGTTTGCCGTTGTGCCAGTACTGGCCGCCAGTACTCTGCCAGTACAGATTCGACACAGGAGTGTAACGCCAATAACGGACGGACCAGTACTGGGGATATAACTGGACCAGTACAGGGTATATAACTGGACCAGTACTGGGCATATAACTGGACCAGTATTGGGATAGTATCGTTCGTTTGGCAGACAGTACTGGCCCAGCCGTTGTTTACTGGTACTGCCCCAGTACAGGTTTTATGATCGGCTTAGTACTGCGCCAGTACTGGTTGCCAGATTTCTGATACCGGTACACCACCTGGCCAGTATCGAGCCAGTATCGAGCCGACACTGATTTCCTATATTCACCCGACATAAAAAAAAATTATTTATTTTGAAATTTTATTTTTTATTACTATTTTTTAACTAAATTTGTTTCTTAAGATGCAGTCTATGATTATAAATATTTTCTCGTATTTGAAAAACACACTTACCTTGGTGGGATTCGAACTCGGGACCTCGGGATCGTGAGCCAACTGCCTTACGTGGTAGACTACTTCTTAATTTGATGTAAATGTTATATACAATCTACATATGTCATGACCAGCGCAAATATATAATTTTTTAAAAATTATCTTAAGAAACAAATTTAGTTTAAAAAGAGTAATAAAATTTTGAATTGGATATATGATATAATATTTCTTAATGTCGGGTGAATGTCAGAAACCAGTGCCGGCTTATTACGAAATTTTGTGTCCGTAAATATATTTATGAAGTTAAAATATCCTTATCAAATCTTTACAAGGGCCTTACTAGACAAAAATAAGGAAACATTTTTTATGGCATCCCAAATTTCTACACGGGTGGCTGATAGAACCTTGGCCGGCAATTGACTGCCGTAGCATCGGCCAAGCGTTGGTTTTTGTTGTAATGCCGGATTATTCTATATTGGTAGGCAGTCAGTCATTTTTCAGTGATGGCCCAGTACTGTCTGACAGAATTTTGGGCGACGTACGGCTGCCAACCATCGGCCAAGCGTTGGTCTTCATTGTAATGCCAGATTATTCTATATAGGTAGGCAGCCAGTTATTTGCCAGTGATGGCCCAGTACTGTCTGACAGAATCTTGGGCGACGTACGGCTGCCAACCATCGGCCAAGTGTTGGTCTTCGTTGTAATGCCGGATTATTCTATATAGGTAGGCAGCCAGTTATTTGCCAGTGATGGCCCAGTACTGTCTGACAGAATCTTGGGCGACGTACGGCTGCCAACCATCGGCCAAGTAATGGGACAAGATTGGTTGCCAACTCTTGGCAGCCGATACTGAGCCAATATATACTATCGGCAATATATATACCTCAGTGCTCGGCCTGTACCGCAGCCAGAGCTTGGCCTGTCTTGCAGCCTATATTGGCCCACGTCTGCATTTTGTAACGGCCCGTTATAGGCCCGACTTTTAAACCAGTACTGGAACAAGATTGGTTGCCAACTCTTGGCCGCCGATACTGGGCCAATGTTGGACCAGTTAAACAACATCGGCAATTTCTACGTGGGTACCGACGTATCGATGAGAGGAATTGTGAAATGATTACACTCTCGATTACTGACGTGAAAAGAATACATTATTGCAGAACATGCAAAAGCCACGAGTCTTGATATATTCTAACGGCTACTCGGGCGGTTCTGCCAACCTCGTAACTCTCGAGCTCGCGAGAGAAGCCAACCAATAAGGAATAAGGGAGGCAGAGATGCTGCTCCCTACACACTCCCCCCCGAGTGTTAACGAAATAATCGTTTGTCTTTACTTTTTTTTTATAATATTGCACTTAACGAATGTGCTTACGCGTTTGGCTTGGTGCTATTGCACGAGGTTGACAGTACCTTAATTTATAATATAATGGACGTTTAAACGAGCTTTGAGCTGACTTATAGCTAATAATATTACATAGTATCACTTATAAAATATAATATAGAATAGTATCACTTGTTCGTCCTTAGAATTAAATCACTTTGGTTTAGTTGACGGCGCAAACGTGACTGTCTTACGAGAGTAAGTCTTAAAGTACGGGTAGATTTAAATTTACATTTTCAGGGGTCGTAGGAGGGTCGTCCGGAACAAAGTATGCCGGTTTTAGTAAATCGACGGACACGCTTTTTGTGTTTCCGTTGATGTCAATATCAAATTTACGCTCTGAGATGCGTTGTACTACTTTGTGCGGGCCGGGGTATGGACACTCTAAAGCCCTTTTAGCCATATTGCGTAAAAATACATGAGTACAATTATATAAATCCTTGAAGTAAAAGGCGCGTCTTTTATGTTTATGCGCGACAGGGACCGGTCGGACTTGACGCATATATTCACGGAACTCCTCAAGAAAGTAATTAGAGTTTTGTGTATAATCATCGGGGAGGAAGAATTCCCCGGGAACTCGCAAAGTCGTCCCGAACATAAATTCGGCGGGTAACGCATTAGTGTCGGCACGGACGTGTGACCGAAGTTCTAACAGAACGGTGGACAATGTACGCGTCCAGCACGCATCAGCATGACACATAATTGCGGCTTTAAGCACCCGGTGCCAACGTTTAATCATGCCGTTTGACTCCGGGTGGTAGGCGGTTGTACGGATTCGCTCGCAACCGATCAACGAGAGCAGTGCCTCGAATAGGCGGCAATCTCCCTGATCTGTAGTTAATAATCGGGGGGTTCCGTAGCGGGAAATCCACGCGTCGTAAAAGGCTCTTGCAACAGTTTGTGCGGAGATATCTTTAAGGGGAATTGCCTCGGCCCAACGCGAAAATCTGTCGATCAAAATGAGACAATAAGAGTAACCCTCAGAAGGAGACAGTGGGCTGATAATGTCAATATGCACCTGATCAAATCGCCTGTCGGGAGCCACGAAGTGCTCAGGAATTAGTTTTACGTGACGAGAGATTTTCGCTTGCTGACATTTGATACAGTTTTTACACCATTTAGCGATATCGCGGTGCATGTCAGGCCAGACATAACGCTGTCGGATAGTGCAATCCGTAATTTTGCCACTGGGGTGGGTTGGGTTGTGAAACATTTGAAATACCCTAGCGCGGAGACTGTCGGGATGTATGGCCAAATAGCCTCGCCTGAAATTTTGCAAAATACGGTTGAATGATTCGGACCCCACTGAATCTTTTTTAATTTTAACGGATGATCAGGGGTGCCACAGATCAGCTTGAGTTGCTCGTCGCTCTTTTGCAGCTCGGCGAGCTCAATGAGGCTGAATTCTACAGGTAAACGCAGAGACTCGATCCGCGAAAGTGAATCCGCGACAACATTCTGTAGACCAGCAATGTGTTCGATCTGCGTTGTGAACTGAGCAATGTGTGACAGTTGGCGTAGTTGTCGCGGAGACGCCTTGTCAGATCGTTGCATAAACGCGTACATGAGTAGTTTGTAGTCGGTTATAATTTTGAACTCGCGTCCTTCTACAAAATAACGAAAGTATTTAACGGATTCAAAGATTGCCGTGAGTTCGCGGTCGTAAGCGCTATACAGAGTTTGCGCGGGGGAGAATTTACGCGAAAAAAATGCTAGGGGCTCCCAAGTATCCCGTTTTTTCTGTTCAAGCACTGCCCCCATGGCGAAATCGGAGGCATCCACAACGATACGGAGTTCCGCACCAATATGGGGGTGCACCAGCATTGCAGCGTTAGCGAGGCCGTTTTTGGTCTTTTCAAATGCTTCGATTAATTCGTCGGACGTCGGACCATGCGATTACACGCTTGTCGTTTTTACGCGAGTCGACTAGTAATGAATTTAGTGGTGCTTGTGCTTCTGCTGCGCGAGAAATGTTGCGACGGTAAAAATTTATCATGCCGAGGAAACGGCGTAGGTCGGAGATGGTTTTGGGTCTAGGAAATATGGTAATCGCTTCAACTTTTTCTGGGATTGGGCTGATTCCTTTACCGTTTATTATGTAACCAAGAAACTTTAGTTCGTTTACACCGAACACGCATTTTTCAACGTTAAGGCGGAGGTGAAACTCTTTAAGCCTCTGAAATACAATGCGTAAATGTTTAGCGTGCTCCTCTGGAGAAGAGGAAGCGATTAGGATATCATCCATGTAAATAAAAACAAAATCTATATCGCCTAAGGCGCGATTTATATAACGTTGAAAGGATTGACCGGCATTGCGAAAGCCAAAGGCCATAGATAAGTATTCGAATAACCCAAAAGGGGTTATAATAGCTGTTTTCTCAATGTCCTCGGGGGCCATTGGAATTTGGTTATAGGCTTTGTGTAAGTCGAGGGATGAAAAAATCGTTTTACCGTGTAGGTTGATGGAACAGTCATGCAGGTGGGGAGTAGGATATCTATCACGTCGCGTGACTGCATTTACACCGCGGTAATCACCGCACACCCGCCAAGTACCGTCTTTTTTACGGACTAGATGAATGGGACTGGCCCATGGATTGCTAGAAGGGCGACAAATGCCTGCTTCGACTAAAGCCTTAATCTCGGCGTTTGCGGCCTTGAGTTTATCAGGAGGAAGGCGCCTGGCGCGCTCAGCGACTGGAGGGCCTCTGGTGATAATATGATGGAACACGTTACAATTGGACGGTGGGGAAAGGGGAAGGACTCCTGTTATTTGCGGAAACTCTTTGAGTATTTTAGAAAACTCGGATGAGGGATTTACCGAATTAATAAATAATATAATTGAATATTAATCAAATGCACAGGGGCCGGTTTTTTAATCGCGAGGGTATATAATTTAGTAGTTGAATCTACGAGACGTCGTCGTTTTAAGTCTACTATTAACCCGTAGTGCGATAGCAGGTCGGCGCCGATAATGGGATAAGAGACCGCGGCAATGCAAAAATTCCATCAAATGGGTAGTCTCAAACCAAGGTCAAGCTCGCGGAGCGATTCACCAAACGTGTCGATGCGCGTATCGTTTGCTGTAAAAAGTTTTAATTTGGAGGGCTTCCCCTTGACCCGATCGATTGCGGGTACAAGGGAGATATCCGCGCCAGTATCGACTAAGAACATTTGGCCGCTAGCACGATCACGAACGTGGAGACGATTAGAAATTTAAAGGCCCTCGCCGATCGTCTCCAAACGGGGAGGTTTGTTTAGTTTTTTTGCTCTTTCCGTGTTTCGTATTTCGAGCACTATTTACGGCACGAAGTCGGATTATCAGGGTAGTTAGTATGAGCCGGGCAGAGCGCGGGTGTAATCGCCTCGCTTGGCAAGGTTGAGGTTCTGCGCCTACGGGAACTGGATCGCGAACGCAAATTGCGTGCTTTTCCGAACTTTTCGAATTTTTTTTTTAACGCGGCCACATCGGCGATGAGTTGTTGTAACTCGGTCTTTGCGGGAGGGGGCGTATTTCCCTTAGTCACGGCGGACGTGTAAAACTCGCTTCCGAGAGTGCTTTCAGCCATTCGGTCGGCGGCCTCGGCTAGTCGGTTGAGGTCGGTAACTCCGGTGGCTACCAGGATTGTGCGGTGTTCGCGTGGTAATTGATCCAAGAAAATCCTTAAGTCAATTAAGTGAATGTTTTTTAAAATTACAGCTTGTGCCGTATTCTTTGAAGAGAATTTAGCAAGAGAGATAGAAATAAAGAATACCTTTTTCCAAATAATTTTTAAATAAAATTAATTTTCTACGAAATAAATCAATATGACTAATTAATTGATATATTGTTTGGTTGGGCTTTTGCAGCTTTAAAAATATTTAAATGATTGGTTACATCCGTGATAAGAGCGAGTTCACAAAGAAACTTCGTATTTACGAAGAGAGATTTAAATTTCCTACGTTAAGGGGATCCTATAGTGGCAGTGATTACCGACATTTCCTAATTAGAAGAAATTTTGGTAATTATGTACTTTAGGGGAGGCACCTCCGATGACCTTGACCTTGACATATGTTGTCAAGGTCACCCTCCTGAGTGACCTTCAGAAGGTTTTAGCCGTCACTCGTTTTTTATTAAAAAGTTATAAACAAAAAAAGTTTGGAAAATATAGCAACTATTTTGAGTATTGGAAGGCATAAACGACTAATATTACGTTTTTTTTTTAAAGCAGAGAATACTTTATTTTGCGAGAAAGTCGCTGCTTTACCAAAACACAACATTTAAAGCAGTAAATTGTTGATAAATTAAAGTCTTTTTGTTAATGCAGTGAATACTTTATTTCGCGAGAAAGTCGCTGCTTTACCAAAACACAACATTTAGGGCCGGTTGTTCCACCTTTCGATAAATCTCGGCTTACTCGACAGATTACTACCTATAGGATAAATCTTACCGAATAGTTTACCAGCTACTTATACGTGAGCGTTGTTCCACGGTTATTAATCCTATTGGTATTTACCTGCTAGTTAAGAGAAATATATCGCGATTATTATTTCCGGAAACGTTTGTCAGCCAACTTCAAGTGGGTGCATCTTAACCTTTATTTTCTGGCGGGCGCCGCTATTATTACTCATTCGTATATGTATAATAGAATACAAGTAAGATATAACAATTATGTACATACAATAAATATAAATATATTATAAGATATATCTAATATATTTTAGTAATTTATGCTAAAGGGATGACCGAAAAGAGAAAGAGAGAAAGAAGTTCCAATTTCTCTAATAAAGAAATTGAGATATTGGTCTCGACAATACACAAATTTAAAAACATAATAGAGTGTAAAAAAACAGATGCTACAACTTGGCGAGATAAAGATGCTGCTTGGGAAAAAGTAGCTGAAGCATTTAATTCCAACTCTGGCGAAGTGTTTCGATCAAAAAAGACATTAAAAGCAAAATATGAAGATATGAAAAAAAACATTAAGAAAAAATTAGCCCATAATAGAATGGAGCAATTTAAGACTGGTGGAGGTGAACCACAAATTTGATCCTTAACTGACATTGAAGAAAATATCCTTTCGATGCAGCCATCATCTGTAGAAGGTCTACCATCTGTGTGGGATTGCGATCAACCATCAGGTATATCATTTTATAAGATATATATTATCTTAATTATATAAGATAGCTTTAAAACTATTTTATGGAATTTCAACAGAAACCAGCCAGGAAAATGCAACAGTTCAGAAAAATGCAACAGTTGCAGGTACGGACCTACATTCTATGGATACAAATGACACTGTACATGTTGATAATATACATATGGGGATGGTATGTACATTGTAAATATATTGATACGCATATTTTAATGCACGAATAAAATAATTAAAAGCACATTCTTTATCAAACAGATTAGTCCTACAAGATCACATGATGAACAATTTGATGCGGAATTTTTAATCATTTCTGACAACGAAGAGAATAATGAAGGAATTGAAAAGTCTAACAATCAAGACAGTAATCGAGGAACTAAGAGGAAAACAATTACTAACGAGACTGGTGTTTGTATGTTGAGAAAGAAAATAACGCCAGAACTACGTACTAATAAAAGATTGAAAAAAATACATCAGGAAATTTCTCACGAAACCTCAGAACGAGACCGAGAAATGAAGGAAGAACTTCACCAAATAAGAATGAACATATTAAAGAAAGAACTGGAGATGAAAGAAAACCAATTCTTCGTAGAACGCGAGATAAATACAGAACGGTTAAAAGCTGCTAAAGTTGAAAGCGAAACGAGAGTATTGCTAAAACAGATAATGGAAGCTAAATTAGACAAACTCTACACAGACTGATTGTAAAATTTCTTTATTATATTACATATTATAAAATAGATATAAATGTTATGTTACAAAGGTAAATGGTTTATGTTTTAAAATCAAAACAGCTATGTGGAAATTAATTTTTGTGATTAAATCATTCCCAAATCAAAAGTGTTATGTATAATTATATAATTTTTTTTCCTGATGTCAGACTATATTAAATTTAACCAATTGTACATTTCAACGGACAAGACTGTAAACAAAAATTGTGTTAGAAAGAAATAGTTTTTTAAATTGTGAAGAAAATAATACATTACCCTGTAAAATATGTATCAATTAATGATCGCCGTTCATTTGCATTATCAATGCCATTATGAAATTGTACTTGTTGGATTTCCAATTCCTCAATTACAGCTTCAGCCTCAAAATCGACTGGAGGATCAGGTTCTGCCATGTCTCGTGCAATATTATGTAGTACTGCAGTAGCTACTATTACAGCTTGTGCAGTTGCAGGTTGAACTCTTAGACCAAATGCCAATGCACAAAATCTTCGTTTCCATACTCCAAAACATCTTTCAATGACATTTCGTGTTTGTATTTGAGATTCATTATATAATTGTTCAGCTCGATTATGAATTTCAAGCAATGGTGTCAATAAAAAATTAGTGCAAGCATAACCACTGTCACCAAGTAATAGTGCATTTCCCATTTCGGCATTAATAAATCTTGCACGTACTCTGCTAGCATTAAAGATGGTAGCATCATGGGTTGAACCAGGCCACCGTGCTACAATGTCCAAAATTCGTAAAGCACTGTCACAAACAGCCTGCACATTCATAGTAAATATCCCTTTTCTATTTCTATATACTTCAGCCTCTTCTCCACCTATAAATATAAGCAAGATATAAATACTATAGATTTATTATTCATTATTTTCAACCTAATACATACCTGGCGATTGTATTTTGACATGAGTACAATCAATTGCTCCTACAACTTTGGGGAAACGAGCAATGTTGTAAAATCTTCGTTTTGTGTCCCTTAGACTCTGATTTGAATTAGGGAAATTAATATATCGTGGACGTAAAGAAGCTATTGCTTCTGTAACCTTTTTTATAATCCTGCACAATGTGGATTTGTGAATACCACCAAAATCACCAATTGCAACTTGAAAGGTTCCAGTTGCATAGAATCTTAAAGTAAGTAATAGCTGGTGTAGTGGTGATACAGCATGATTTCTGAAATAAAAATTTATACTTGTATATTAATATACTATCATATATGTTATAGCTGCACGAGTATCCTTGCTTATACAGCATATACATTATTGAAATAACCTAAAAATAAGAAATACGTTTAATATCTACCTGTCAGTCCTGCTTCTTATTCTCTCTTCAATAAGATTTAAAATCACCTGGACAGTGCGTTTGTGAAATCGAAACCGTCTTACAAATTCTATGTTATCATATTCGTTAAATAAATCTGGACGTGGACGAACTGTATATCGCTTGCGAAGCATCACTATATATATTTCTTCATCAGATTCTTCGTTACCATCTTCGTCACCATTAGTCTAAGATCCGGTATTAGAAATTTCTTCCCTCATCTGTTATTTATGAAAGATAAAAATATATGCTAGATAACATATAGATTGATACATCGCAAATAGGTTGCCTAGCTAAATCGGGTCCAGATAATGTTAAATAATTAAATTTTTAATTAAATTTATTCGATCAACTTCCTCGATTGGTTATTTATAAAAATTGTGCATTAGTTGAGAGAATATACCCGAAGGAATTGGAAAAATAAAGGTTGCCTACTTTCCCCTCGGCGCAGCTGTGGAGTTGCCAGGTATAAACAGGTGAGTAAGCGTTATTAATATACCCTCATCAGTTATTTAATTAAATTATATATCAAATGAAAGCTTATTTAATTTACAATCCAACCTGTTAGTTATACATTGAAAAGTAATCAAACATTACTAAAGTCTACATACTACATGGTTTAAGTTTATTTTATTTTATTATTTTTTTGAGATAAGAGTAGGGAAAAGAAGAGACTCCTCGACCGGGTCCTCCGAGGAGGGAGCGGGGCGGGGGAGGGACCCGAGGGCGAGGGGAGGCTACTATCATAAGTGCTTACCGGCGATAACGATTATCATAAGTGCTGACCGGCGATAACGATTATCATAAGTGCTGACCGGCGATAACGATTATCATAAGTGCTGACCGGCGATAACGATTATCATAAGTGCTGACCGGCGATAACGAGTATCATAAGTGTTGTCCGATGATAACAGGGATAACTTTGAGAAAAAAACAATTTTATAAACAAAAAATTTTTTTATAATCAAAATTTTTAAAGTGCTGACCGGTGATAACGGGTATCATAAGTGCTGACCGGTGATAACGGTGAGATTACATTCCTATACTTGTGTCCCCTATTGCTCAGTATTCGCGCGCGGTCTCTCTCTCTCGCTCCCGTCCCCCGTTCGCGTTATCTCTTCCTCGCGCGGATTAACTTAATAATTATTATTATTTAAATTATTATAATACAATAACTTAATAATTATTATTTAAAATATTATTATTATAAAATATACTTAATAATATTAATAATAATAGTGAAGGAAGCGGAAGAATGAATAATAAATGATATATATGGAATTAAGTATAAAAATATTTATTCAAAAAATTGTTTAATTTTGTAAATTTTACCATACTTCTTCTTCCGCAATATCGAATTCGTGTTCGATTCCAAACAGTCTTCGCAATCCAAAGATGTCCTCGGATCCCAAAACGTCCCATATCTTATTATTGTTATCGTGAAGCAGCTCTCGCTCCCAGCGTACCCAACGCTGGCGATGGATATTAATAAAACCACGAATTCTGATTTCGTCGAAATGTATAAAATTTTGCTGAAAAATTATACAAAAAATTTTTTTTTTAATTTAAAATCTATAAAAAAATTTAAAAATTTTAAAATCTATAAAAAAATATTTATACACACCTGTACGTGAGGGATCCTCACTCTCACCAAATTGAAAAGTGGAATCTCGTACATCTGCTCGTTATGAACCCACACCCACTATATAACGTTAACAGAATGGTTAATGTAAAAAAAATATATATTTTTTAATATACAGTTATGTGTATTGTTGCGTGCATGCCACCCGATATGCTTTTCAAAAAATGTTACGCCCAGGTCGACAGTGAGTCCGTGATTTCTCTCACAAACACTTATTCACACTCGCGCACTCGCGAAAATAACGACTCGTTTATTAAAAAGACTGCTCGCTGCACGCTTGGAGTTCGAAAAGCATACCGGGCGACACGCAACGGTATTAGGTATACATACTCCTACGGCGGGGTGAATGATTTCAATAAAATCCTCGATTCTGTGATATCTTTCCATTTTTTTCTTATATTCTTTGCTCGCGAACGTTTTCACACTACTGACAGTACTGACTGACTTAACTGACTGCAGAGGACTGAACCAGAGCACAGAGAAAAGTTATTAAGATAAAATATATCATCTAGCATTACAATAGCAAGCAAGGATTCGTTGGAGCATCGGCTCCACATAGGCGAGCGTCGCCGGAGCTGGAATGTATAATGATATCACCCCTGTAGAACATGCGAGCCGCCATTCGGTTACGGTGTCTCGCACTACAAAAGCGAGCGTCGACGACGGTTTAAAGATAAAATAGTCGAGGTAAACAATTGATAAAATTTGCCACCGACGACGATTTAACCGTTGCGGAGTCCTCTTCATGTTTTTTCTAGACAGGGAAAACTTTGAAAAAAAACTATTTTATAACAAAAAAATTTTTTTATCATCAAAATTTTTTAAGCGACTTGTCTTCTTTTTATCTAGGAAGAGCAACATTTTTTCCTATTGAGCTTAATGGACATACTATTTATACCGTTTTGTATAAGTAGGTCTGTCTAGGAAGAGCAGCTTATCGAGGGTTTACGTACATATACTTTGACCAAAAAAAAATTTTATGATTAAACAATTTTTTTAAGCGACTTGTCTCCTTTTTTATCTGCGTAGGAAGAGCAACAGATATTTTTTCCTACTAAGCTTAATGACGAGCGCCGATAACTGGCTGCTAATTGTTAAATTTTTTATTAAAATTACCATACTTCTTCTTGTTCAATTTCGAATGGGTGTGAAGAAATTATGTTGTGAATTATACTTAAAAATACATTTTTTATTCTTCTTCTTTTACATATTTTTTTGTTTTTTACATACTATGGTAGCGCACTAAAAAATAAAGCTGCGAGCTCACAATCGACGAGCT